>JAOXJP010265634.1:0-35193 GCA_025762735.1 Platanus orientalis
CTCTTCTCCAGAGGCTTCCACTTGTTTCCCCTAATCAGCTTCCACTCCTTAACCACGCTTCCCAAACATGGGTAGTACCTCCCGCTAGTTGGGGAGGTGGAATGGATTTAGCTTCCCAAACGAGTTTCTCACCTTGTACCAAGCTTCCCTGCAACTATGGTATTGACAAATTTGGTATCATGGATCCCCAAAGCATACTTCCTGCAAGGAAGTGTTTGAAATAAGGTGATTTCATTCAATATAGTGGAGTATGTGCTTAGTTGACTTCTCTTAAAGGATGAAGGCCTCAATCTTATCAGAGCCTTCATGGTGTGGACAGAAAATATTGAAGTGTCCCATTTACAATTTACGTCTTACACAATTGTTTTTTGTTAAGCTAAAGAATCATATATCTGCAATTCGAGACTCATCTTTAAATGATCTGAGATGATCACATGACTTAAGGTTAATTTGGAGGAAAAAAAATTGGCAAGGATCAATGTGCACGTAACTTGCACAATGCAATTGCTGGATAAGAATCATAAGAGTAGCTGTTGAACTATTCAGGGCTAGCTCTTGGTGCTAGCTAAAGATGATGCAGACATGGTTAAGAGGCTCTTGTATGTCCCTCTTCATAAGAGGACAAGGTTCAAGACTTGTGCCAATTGTGGGTTAATTAGATTGTTTTAGGGGCTGGGTATATTTGTAATAAGGCCAATAGTTCCACAAGTAGTTTAGGTTTTTTTAGTCCAAGGGTATTTTTGTAATAAGACATTGTTGTCAAGGGTAATTTAGTAATTTTTGTAAGTCAACAAGTCAAAGTGAGGCCTTCTTGGAGTGCTAGTCGAAATCCTCTAGAAGGGCTTAATTTTGGCAGTTTTTGTTTTTAGGAAGTCAGTTTTAGGAATTTTGAGTTTAGAAAAGTCTGAGGTAGCAAGCTAGTAGTTTAGGACTTTTTAATTTGGTTTCTTGCTATTTTCTTGAATTTGTGAACCTATATATAGGGATACATGTTTTTGTATTGGTAGACTATAAATTCAAATTGGTTTTGTTGGGTTTTATCTCCTTCTCCTCTCCCCTTTCCCACTGTGTAACCGTGTGGAACAGTTAGGGTTCCCTCCCTAGTCTTCTCTTCTTCTTCTCCCCATCCTCTTCTAATATCTTCTTCTTCTTTCATCTTTTTTCTCTTCTCCTCCTACTTATTCTTTCTACTTTCCTTCTAAATCCCCTGCTGCAAAACCCCATAGCTGAAAATTCAAGTTGCTGTTTTAAGGATTTGGAGTGCAGAAAAGAAGCTTCACAGCTGGGTTTTCTGAGCTGTCCAAAAGGCCCACTCGTTCCTGTCAATTAGAGGTATTGTGGTCCCTATTTTATTATGTTCTAATATCTAATTGAATCCTTATTTGAATCTGGATAATCCTTTGAAAAAATATCTGCTAATCTTTGCAATAGTGGGCCTTATTCTTGATCCCTTCTGGTACTTCTTTAAAACAGAATATTTTGGGTTCTCTTCCACTTGAATTCGCCCACAGTAGAAGTAGCCTTTTGGATTCTTTATTTTTAGGGTTTTCTTCCCCCATCTGTCCCCCTTTTTATTCTTCCAACTCCTCTTTAATTCCCTTCTTCTCTGATAAGTTTTTGTTCAAGAAATCACCTCTGTTTTTGGTTATCTTTATTAAAGTAACACTGCAGACTGTTCTTTTTGTATTTTTATATACCTAGACTAATCAGAATCACTTGAAATTTTGCATGGGGGTCTCTTATATACATATATAACACCCTGTAAAATTGCAAAATTTTCTAATGCGTCTGCAGGGGTATTTTGGTCTTTTCACCAATCTGCCCAGATTTCCAGAAATCCTAAACCAGAAAGTTTTCTCTAATTCTTCTCCTTTCTTATATAAATTCTTCTCTAATCACTCTACGATTCCCTGTTTTGGTTTTCTCTCTTTCTAACTTTATTCTAATTTCAAGATTACCTGGGTGTATTTAAATCTGTCCTTGGTTCTTACATTCAGTCCTAGTTTCTGCAACGTATCTTTTGGGCCCACATAAGCAGGATTTAGGCTTCCCTACGTCAAATTGGTATCAGAGCTTGCCCATTGATGCTGCACAAAAAAACTTGGATACCATAGTTGATGTAGGGTAATGCCAAATATCTTTGTTTTGTTTGTTTGTAGAAAATCTTTTAGAACAACAACTTGGTTTCCTTAATTGTGTGTTTGACTGTCTGATTTCAGCAAGAAACTGAGAGAGAAGAGAGGACAGAGAAGAAGATGGAATAGAGAGAAGAGGCAAGAGATAGAAGGAGGGATAGAATGGGAGCCAAGGTTTCAACCCTAGAAGAGGGAGAGGATAGGATGGGATACAACACGCACTTAGGAAAACCCAAATTCAAAACTTCAATTTATAATTCAACTCTATTTATAAGTCGTAGAGTTTAGGAAAGTTTGGTTAGCAAGTATCTTAAGTTTTTAGAAGTTTCCAAATTTAGCAAGTATCTAAATTTCGAATCATGTAAGCCTATTTAGAAGGGAGAATCACATTAAACAAATCAACTTTCAACAATTTTCCATTTACTAAATGTCTATGTTCAAGACTCCGGAAAAAGTCATTGGAAACATCAAGAGAATTCAAAGGAGCTTTCTCTGTGAGTCTAGATACACAAAGGAAGACCTTGTTGATTAATTGGGATATAGTTTGCAGCGAAGGAGGAAGGAATTTAGGTCTAGGTAGAGTGAACACAGCTCTGTTAGCTAAGCTATAGAGCTTTTCTATGGAATCCTCAAACTTTCCAGCCCATGGAAAAGCATGAATTGAATTTGTCTTCTTTATTTTCCCTTTATTAGATTTTGGGAGGTCTCTGGTGGGGGATTCTCCACTGAGCTCTACAATCACCTGCCTTTACTCCATCTCCTATCATTAAGGTATGGTCATCTCAAAATGTGTCTTGTCTTCATTAGAGCTAGCTTGGGATTTTGGTTTTTATTTTTTGATAATTAATGAACTTTATTGAAAGAGAAAACTAATAAGTAATAATACAACAATAAGGGGGAGGAACCCTTACAGTCAGTCCTCTGGGATCCAACTCTCACAAAATATAGAAGAACAAACCCCCTTATTAGCTAGTCTATCTGCCAAAACATGTTTGAATCCTATCGATGAATCTCATGGATCACAGAATCAAGAGTCCAGATCCCATCACTCTTTTTCAACCCCCAGCTAATTACTACAGCCAAATCCCCCTCACCAATACAACCAACAATTCCCATTCTTTTTTCACTTCTCTAAGCCCGAACAGTAAGCTCAAAGCCTCAGCTTTGATTGAATCACATTCCCCCAAGGGACCACAAAGAGCACGAACCACAAAGGGGTTAACCTTTTTTTCTTAGCCAAAAAGAAAAAGAAAGAATTTTTGAGATAGCAAAGGTGGTCTCTTGTATCTTTTATTTTGAAGATGTTTTCATCTCCTGTAGTGGAGATGCAGGCTATGGAATTTCAACAGTCCAGCGGCATTTTCACCTCTAGGTCATTCTTCTCCGTTCTTTGCTACCTATCCTCCTTTCATCCCTTTCCAGCATAAGGTTGTCTGGAATCGTCTGGTCCTCTCTAAATATAAGAATCTTTGTTGGGAAGGGGCCAACGACAAGATAAACAACAATGGCATGCTTCAAAGGAGGTGGAAGAACTGGCACCATCTACCTCATGTGTGCTTAATGTCCATGGAAGATGGGGATTTTGTGGATAACATATTTATGCATTGCAAGTCTGCAAGGGCATCTGGTGTTGCTTTGCAGGATTGTTTGGTCCGAACTGGGTATTTCCATTCTATATCATGGATCTTTTATGGTGTTGGAAATTTGGGCCTGTCAAGAAGGGTGGGTTCTTACTTCTTGTGGGTGTGGGGTATTTGGGAAGAGAGGAATAACAAGCCTTTTGGGATCGGATTTAGTCTGAAGTGCATTATTGACTTGATGATTATCAGAGCGGTACATTGGGCAGTGCAGATGATATTTTTGGGGCATTTCAACATTCTATTGTGCGTGACTGGCCTACTATAAACACCGATGACATACTTCAAGGGAGGTGAAAAAACTGATGACTTCTACCTCATGTGTGTGGAATGTGCATGGAAGATGGGGATTTAATGGACCACCTATTTATGCATTGTAATTCTGCAAGGGCATCCAATGTTGCTTTATGGTATTGTTTGGTCCAACCAAGCTGGGTACTTCCATACCATATTATGGATCTTATGGTGTTGTGTAGCTTTACGTGATTGTTTGGTCTGGGCTGGGTACTTCCATACCATATCATGGATCTCTTATGGTGTTGGCAATTTGGGCCTATCCGGAAGAAGGGCTAACTATTGTGGGTTCTTACTTTGTGGGTGTGGTGTATTTGGGAAGAGAAGAACAGTTTTTTTTGGGATCATAGCCAGTCTCCGGGCATTATTGACTTGATCAATGATACTTACTGGGCATTTTCCTCAGTCCATATTGCATGACTGGCTTTCTATAGATCAATCCACTTCTCATCCTCGTTGGATTTCTAGGACATTTGATGGTTCAAGGAAACCAGGACCACCGGAGATGGGAAGAGTTGTTAGAGACAGAATAGGGTTGGTACTATTAACTTTTTTGGGGCCAATTGGTGTTGGTGATTTGTTTCATGCAATGCCTATCTATCTTGGTGGGACTCATACTCGCTCCCTCTCTTAAGAGCTAGAGTCTAGTGATAGAAGGGGATTCCTTTGTAGTGATTGGTTGTTCAACTCCAAGAAGCATGAAGCAGTATAGCCTATAGGGATGCTGTTTCTTGCAGGTAATGGGCCCACTTATCAATTTTTTATGTAATAATTTCAGATCTAAAGATCACCGACATGTGCAGTAATTCCAAACAATCAATTCTATGATTTTTAGAATCCAAATTGACGCTAATCCAAGTAACAGATCAATAAGGTTTACTGAGATAAAGACCCACTTAGGATCGCCAGATTAGAATGAAATTTTAAGGAGATTTAGATCTAGGGATGTGCTTGATATTCCTTGAATTTTAGCTTGATCCAAGTACTAGAACCATCTCAAATTAATCCAGATCACTTGCTAGTTCCAGAAATTAGACACAACAGAATCGAATAATCACATAAAAACCAATCACTTATCTGTATGCCTGTAGATGATGAAATCAGTACCACACTTTTGCTGTAGAAATCCCACACCTCTTTACAATATTCTTGATGTGAATTAATGGATGAACAGTTAATAAATAAAGAAGAAACAGTATGGGGAAGAACAACCGACCAGCTACAACTGATTGGGGATCTAATAACTCAGCTACAACTGAGAAATTAGGGCTAATTTCAGCTACAACTGCCATGAGGGTTCTTTTTCAGTACCAACTGATAGGATGTGCAAAGAAGCTACAATTTCAATTCATAAATTTCCACTATACAACCCATGCTTCCCATTTCTTTTTATTAGAGTTACAACATATTTTCAAATAAAGAACCATAGATACTTTCCTAAAAACTAAGGACTCTACGTTGGACTTCTAGACCCTAATAAAACTCTAAAGGCACCTTAGTCACGGTAAATAATTAATATCCCATACAAGGCTAAATCCCCCATTTTATTGGCTAATCTTTAAATAAAAGAAACTACTAAAAATTTATTTTTCCTGTCACATACTGATACCCTGTTAGTATTTTGGTCAGAACTCCCAAATTGCATGCTATTTGTGAGATCTTGCTCTTATCAGAAGGGTAATTGAATAACTTTTCTAGTGTTACCAAAATCAAGCAAGAAGGCCTAGATATTACCTCTGTAAATTAGAGCTAAAAGTAAGTTACGTAACTTTGAGTAACTAAAACCTAATAATAGAAAATCTAGACTACAATTAGCCCACATGATCATCCATGATCATCTAATTTCTTGCTGCCCATGATGCTCCTGCATCAAGCCCCCCTGGAGTTTCTCTCACCTAATTAAGGAAGGCCATCCTTATCATTCTTGATGAACACATCTTGTTCTAATGGGTGCCTGGGTCATGCAAACTCTACACTGAATAAGGAAAGGATGGAGCTTATAAGCAATAACTGTATGTAGGGCGACAAATTCTCAGCATCTAATTCTGGACTTGTACGAATGGTATATAGCCTTTAACTTGGTGGAATTGAATTCTTTCAGCCTGGAAAAATTATTTCATGTTCTTTTCCTAAGAAAGGAAAGAATGTGACAAGGAGGTGACATTATTTGTGTGGACCCTGCTGCTGTTGCTCAAAATCTTAATGTTCTCTATCTTATTAATTGCTATAGTTGATGGATGTCCTTGCTTTTAGTGGAACTTTCCCTGTGAGGATGGTAGGAGAGATTTTGTGGGATTTTATATTCATTAGTTGGTTGAAATATATGTATAAATGTTAGAGGGGACCCAGTAGCGAGGTTGATGAGTAAGAGCTATTTCATCCCTTTGTTCATTTCACTTGTTCTTTTCTGGTGTTGATTCCAGACGTCCATCTCAGTTTCTGTTTCTTTATTTTATTTGTTTACTTATTTGCTACGACAGGAATGTTCTTAGAAGTCCTACACCATATGCCAATTCATTGTGTATTATGTGCTATTGTATGTTTGTTTATAATGTACATTTATTAGAAAACTACATGCTGTTTAACATCACCAATTTAATAGATTGTTATATTATTGTTAGTGTAACCTATAAGAAAATATGTCCTTGTTCCACAGATTAATACTGTATGTTTGGTTTTAGTTACAGAATCTGAACTTTTGGTCTATCTTTAAGTACCTTTTTGTTATTTGGATTAGGCCGACCGTATCTGAGATTGGGAATGATTTTTATTTTATTTTTTAAAAAAGAGAATGAAAATTCAGTTTGGAGTTAATTAGTAGATCTGGAAGTGGTTTTACATCAAGTTTGAAATATGAATTAGCTAGATATATTACGAAATTTCATGCAAATTTCAATTATTTATGCTTTCAGAAGTGGTTTCACATTAACATAAGTATGATAACTATATACATGTTGACGGTCCTGCTTAATCAGCTTTTTTGAACTGATTCTGTTTCCATTCAGAACTTAAACTATTCTTGGAAGTAATGTTGTAATTGTTGCTTATCTGATGGAGACTCCACCCCACCCCCCCACCCAACAAATTTGTGTAGCTTACTGTTCAAGATTTACCAAAAGTTCCTGCTTCGTCAGTGCTCTCAATGGAAGAAGCAATTCAGGCACGGAAGCCAGAAGCAGACGTACTTGAGACAACTGAGGGCAGTGACTTTGATGAGGACTTGGTGCTTCCGGATGTGCCAACCAAGGCTCCTGTTGTTCCTGAGGTGGTTGCAGATGATGGGAAGGATGCTTCAACAGGAGTATCTACAAGAAGAAGAGGTTTGCTCTCTCACCATTGACCCACCATTAGCCACGTCTCATGTCCAAAGGATTGGATTCCAATTCAGTGATGGCCTGTCCAAAAATCGTTATGACTAACGATTCTTGACCATCTGATCTGTAGTTTGTTCTAGGAGCTTTACTTCTCTCATATTGCAATACAATCCAGAGAATACATAGTTGTTATCTCATGATTATGCTATTTTTGGCCTAGGCTTGGGACCCAACAATGGTGGGTCCTCATCTTTACATGACATACAATTCACAAAAAGGGTGGGTCCTCATCTTTACATGACATACTATTCACAAAAAGGGTGCCCCAAACCTTTCTGTGGTGAGAGAGAGAGAGAGAGAGAGAGAGAGATTTGCATATCTGAAAGAAATTGACTTCGAATCTTTTACTTCAGTTATGGAAGAACCATTACCTGCTTGATCGATGGCAAAGTTTGGAGTTGGTTACTGCTGTACGTGTCTTTGATTGACACTTGCCCTTTGGAGTCATTCGGGATCCTTAATGAATCATCTCCAGGTACGTTGTTTGTACTATCATTACACAATTAGTTGTTTTTGGCTTATAATGCCCTCATACCTTACCAAGGAGTCAATTCCTACAGTATATACACTTTGCTCGACATCATGATGTATAAAGCCTTCATTCAAATGCCTTGTGCGTCACATTAAGTGTGAGTTTGCAACTTAGTGTATGCCCATTTTAGATTTTTTAAAGATTTAATTCGTTACTTATGGTCATCTGTTGCAGCGGCTAGATCCAAGCTCATAATCATTTGGAGTAAATTCACTTTGTTCCTACTTGTTCCCTGTTTCTTAATCATTTGGAGTAAATTCAAATGTTCTAGGCTTATGCTGTTCTATACACGCGAGGACAGAAACATGATTAAGAATGAGCCCCATGCCATACACTGACTCGCAGGAGTTGGGATGATCATTCCATGAATCCGACAAAGCAGTTTGTCTAGATTAAACCATTTGAGCAGATCCAATGATAATAACTTGATGAATTATACTATTTTATTTTCCTTAATGCCTCTAACCAAGCAAAATAACGCAGTGTTTGGATAATCTTGGCTAGCCAGGATTGTCTCCTGCTAAAAGGGGCTCAGCATCAATCAAGCACCAATTTTGCGTTTATGACACGTGGTGAAAAAGTGAAAATCCATGGTAAAAAAACATCTTTTCACTTTTTCACCACGTGTCAGCCCAAAATTGGTGCTGGACCCCTTTTCGCTGTAGACAATCCCGCCCAAATCATAGAAGCCATGGCATACATAGGCAGTGAGCAGAGCTTTTCTCTGACTCAAAAGTGTTCCTTCCAATAAATACAGGAGGATCAATACTATGATGGAGACCGCTTTTGTGTGAACAAAACAAAGAGAGGCTGTCAGTGGATGCGTTTAGTTCTGAACCTTAAAAAATTAGGTGAACCTAGAGTTTGCTGGGGTTCTCTTGGTGCCATAACACTAAAAATGCAATATTCAACTGCCCCTGATTTTGCATAAAACAGATTTCCTGTAGCGTTTTTCCTATAGCAAGACTGAAGCACCGGGTGACATGTGGGCAGAAAAAGTGAAAAACACCCAGCAGTGGTTCACTTTTTTCCACCCACGTGTCACCCGGCACCCTGGTGCTTCAGTCTCGCTCCAGAAAATTCGCATTGGATTTTGCATGTGTGAAAGCCAGTGTGGTCTTCGTGGGAGTTCACAGATTCACAGTTCGAATTATCAGAGTGAAACGGGAGTGAAGATAACAGGAAATCATTGATTTCTATGCATATGTAAATATATACATGAAGCATCGACAGAACAGGAAGCAAAATGGGTAAAGGTTTTTATACAATTTGTTATACAGCGAGGATGGAGGAAAAAGAATCTAAGATATATATATATATATATATTCTCCTGATTAGCGTTGCAAGGATGAGCCGATTCACGCCGCTTTGCAGAGGATTTAACTCGATGAAACTTTGGACGGACATGTATCACATTTAATGTCTCCTCGATTATCTTAAATATATAAAAATGGGAACTAAATCTAGCTAATATCTTCGTATGTAGTCTTTGGTCTTTATTTTTTACAAGTTCACGTCTCCATCAAGAATGAAAATCCATATAGCTAGGTCTTTGGTCTCTCAATCTACTGTTTAATGCATATAACAAGATTTGTAGTAGGAAATATAGAATAATTCATTTGAAGCACAATCATATGAGAGTTCTGATCACTGTTAGTATTGTGGCCATCCAATATGGGAAATCCAAAGAAAGTTTGGTTGACCCTTTATTCAAAGGCCTTGAAAAGGAGTTTTTTTATTTTAATAGATAGAGATAAATGGGACTAATTAGTTGATGATTTTCCCAGGTTTAAAGGGAAAAAAAAAGGAGTGAAGAATTTAATTTTTTTATAAGCACTACTTTGATTAATAAGAATTCGTTTAGTTCTTTTCCAATTCTGTTTGGTGCTTCATCTTATAAATTTTTATCCTACAAGCTGAGTGTTGACAATTAAGTTTCTATTAATGAGTCAACGGGCACACTTTTATGAGTTAGATGTTGGTCACTTCTATGATATCAATGCTATATTTGGTATATTCAGTTCCAGATTTGAGTACATATCTTAGAAGCTAAGTTTATGAAGGTAAATACTTTTACAATAAGTAAGCACAAAGTGGATTTCCTGGAGCGCTCTTTTCTAGAGGGAAACTGAAGCACCAGGGTGCCGGGTGACATGTGAGCCGAAAAAGTGAACCACCACAAAAAGCGAATCACTGTTGGGTGTCTTTTCACTTTTTCCGTTCACGTGTCACCTGGCACCCTGGTGCTTCAGTTTCACTACAGAAAAAGCAGCCCAGGTAATCCGCTTTGGAGTAGGCATGCGACAAGATTATTTGTTAATATAAGTTCCTAGTGCAAGGTTTTGTTGATAGATGAACAGTAGTTTTGTATCATATAGAGCTTCAAGTCAAAAGGCGCCTTTAGTTGGGCTGGGATTAGCTACGGAAATCAGTTTTTCCTGATGTATTAGAATGACATCAGGGGGCAGACACATCAGTGCCAAAAAGTGACTTTCACTTTTTGGGGGGTGCTTATCACTTTTCAATGCTGATGTGTCCACCTCCTGATGCCATTCTAATACATCAGGAAAGGTTGATTTCCGTACCCAATCTTTTCCGCCTTTAGTTGCTTTTTTTTTTTTTCCGATAATTAACGAAATCTTTAACGAAAGAGGAAAAGCAAGAAATACACCAACTCATGATCCACAAATTAGAAAGGAATACATGATCTGGAAAACATAGATTGTTGGCTTGCACCCCAGTTTGCTAACTATCAGCAACAAAATTTTGTTCGCGCGAAACATGGAAGAAAGAACACCCAATCTCCAAAGCTATATCAGAAATTTCGTATACCAAGCTCTACAGCTCCCACGCATTACATTCCTTCCCTTAACCCCAAGCGATGACAACAGCTGAGTCTTCTTCAATACTAGCCCTTAAGGCCCCCAAACTTTTAAGTTCTCTAATCCCCATAAGTGAGCCCATTAATTCAGCACTTGTTGAGTTACAATGGCCCAACGGCCCACATATAATCTTACAAGTTACCCCATTGTGATCACTGATTACGCATCCAAAGCCAACTGAACCAGGGTTACCTTTGGATGCACCATCAAAGTTGAGTTTAAGGACGCCTTGAGGAGGTTTCTTCCAACAAAGAGAACAAGGGGGCAGATTTGGAACTGATAAACATGAGATTGCTATAACCCAATCCCTTAAGAAATCCGCAAGTATTAGCTCTTTGAATTCTGAAGAAGACTTCAACCAACTACCCAAATCCCTAATGATTGCTTCAATCACCTCTTCACACTTTCTTACTTTGCCAAGGAAAATTTTGTTATTTCTTTCCTGCCATATTCCCCACAAGATGGCTTGCAAGAGATTATCCCCAAATTTTGTTGACCTTATAGTAACACCAACACTCCTTCAAGAATAAAACAAATGGATTAACTATTCCAGCATAATCCAATAACATCCTATGTGTGTTATGAAGTATGTCCACACCTTGCAAGTGAAAGAACAATGCACAAAGATATGATCAACTAATTCCCCATCCTTATAGCATAGTGAACACCATTGTGGGGACAAGGCACTGAAAGGTCTTCTTCTTTGAAGCATGTTCGTTGTATTGATCCGATATAGAACGACAGTCCAAGAGAATGCTTTAACCCTAGGAGGTGCTACAGGCTAATCTTCTCATGTGGGAAGGATAATTCGGATTGGGATGGATTAGAAAGAGCTTTGAAAAAAGATTTGGAAGTGAATTTACAGGAAGACTCGAGTAACCAAACTCTTTTGTCATTTGCCCTCCTTGCAAGATAGATAGAGTGAAAGGAATCAAAAAGATATGTAACCATTTGGGCCTCCCAATCGTACAATTCCCGCGAGAATAGGAAATTCCTAGAGAGACCGTTGGGAGAGTTGATCAAAATTTTGGCCACCACCACCTCTTTTTGGGTGGAAATAGCGAACAAACGAGGATATAAAGATGCTAGAGAGGCCTCCCCCCACCAAACATCCTTCCAAAATTTTATGGAGAGGCCATTCCTAAGTGTAAGTTTGGTAAAGGGTAGAAATATGGGGTATAGATGACAAATGTTTTGCCAAACAAGGGACCATGAGACAGTAGTATGAGAATTGCAATCCCACCCATTTGAGTGGCACCCATATTTGTGAGAAATTGTGAAATGTTATGGAGAATCACATTCTGTAGAAAAGTGCCACAACCATTTACCCATCAATGCCATGTTTTTCTCCTTAATCCTCCTAGTCCCTAACCCACCCATCTTCTTGGGCTTACAAACATCCTTTCAATTAACCAAATGATCATTTTTGTCCATTCCTCCATCCCACAAGAAGTCTCTTTAAAGTTTTTCAATCTTGTCTATGACCTTTGCTGGCATCTTGAATAGTGACATGTAGTACACCGGTAAGTTAGATAGAGCGACTTTAATGAGAGTGATACGACCCCCCATAGAAATGTAAGATCGCTTCCAACACTTCAACTTGCTTTGGATTTTTTCCATGACTAGATCCCAAAAGGCTAATGATTTAGATACACCACCCAATGGTAAGCCGAGATATTTCATTGGCCAAGAATCAACTTTACACCCTAAGATTTGTGCAAATCTCAACACCTCTTCCTCCCCCACCGCTATTCTGGCAATTGTAATTTTTAACAAATTTATTTTAAGGCATGATATTGTTTCAAAGATTCGAAGAACATCCTTCAACAAAAACACTTGGGAGTCCTCCGCTTTTAGGAAGCATATAGTGTCGTCTGCAAATTAGAGATGATTGATGGAAAAGCCAACATTGTCAATAGGAAACCCCTCGATGACTCCCCTTGATTTTGCTTTGGCCATTAGCTCACTTAGAGCATCCGCTGCAAGAGTGAAGAGAAAGAGAGATAGTGGATCTCCTTTCCGTATACCCCTAGATGACTCAAAGAACCCTTTTGAGGTCCCGTTTAGCATGATGGAGAAATGAGGATGATCTAAACAACCCGCAATCCAACGATTCCATCTTTCCCCAAAACCTTTTTGAATCATCACCCATTGCAAAAAATCCCAGTCTACTCTGTCATAGGCTTTCTCAAAGTCAATTTTTCACACAAGACCTGGGACCTTGTTCCTTCTTCTTTTGTCCACACATTCATTAGCTATTGAAATTACATCTAAGATTTGCCTTCCTTTCACAAATGCACTTTGAGGATTAAGTACTACAGATTCAATTACTCCCCTTAGCTGGATTGATAACACATTTGCAATAATTTTATATAGACTACCAACCAGACTGATAGGTCTAAAATCTGACATTTCCTTAGCCTCACTCTTTTTTGGAAGAAGAACCAAGAAAGTAGCATTAGCCCCCTTACTTATCACTCCCCATTCGAAAAATTCAACAAAAATCTTCATGAAATCTTCTTAAATAATGTCCTAATTTTCTTGGAAAAGAAGCATTGAGAAGCCATCTGGACCCGGCGATTTGTCTTTCCCCATAGACGTTACCACTTGTCTATCTTCCTCCACAGAAAATGGCTTCTCTAAGTTATGGGCCGCCTCAACATCAATTTTAAAAGAGAACAAATTTGGAACTCTTAGTTTATCACCCCCTTATTTTTTGTACAAATATGAATAATAATGAATAGCCTCATCTTTAATTTTTTGAAAGTCGTGGACCACTTGTTCTTGAATTAACAAGGATGATATAGTATTTTTCCTCTTTCTCCCATTTGCCACCCTATGAAGGTACTTGGTATTACCATCCCCTTCTTTTGGCTATTTGCATTTGGCTTTTTGATTCCAATATATGTCTTCTTGTTGAAGAATGCATTCCATATCTATAAACAATTGGTCCCTCCTTTCCTTTAAAGGAGATAGTGAACCCCCATCCATAATTACCTGATCCATGACTTCCATCTCACTCCATATTGATTCTTTTTTCTCATGGAGAAGCCCAAATGTGCTCTTGTTCCAACTCCTTAATCGAAGTTTCAAGTGATGCAACTTCTTCATAAATCGAAAACCTTCATATCCCCCCACTTGTGCTTCATTCCACCAATCTCAGATGCAGTCTAGGAATTGTGGGTGTGTCACCCACATATTCTCAAAGTGGAAAGGAATAGGACCATAGTTCATTTTTTATGTATTTAGCATGATGGGCCAATGATCTGAAACTATCTTAGGTAAGGCTTCTTGAGAGAAATGAGGGTATACATCCTCCCAACAGTGTGAAACCAAAAATTTATCCAACCTTGATAATAGAGGGTTTTCTTTTCCATCTGTCCAAGTAAATTCCGCCCTAAGTAAAGGTGAATCCTGTAGTCCACATTGATTTATAAGATTGTTGAATTCATTCATACTCCGAGTGATGTTATTGGGTTTATTTTGCTCATGCATAAACCTAGTAACATTGAAGTCACCTCCAATCACCCACGGGCCTCCCCATAGAGTCCGGATTTGCATTAGCTCCTCCCAAAACTCTGTCATATTATGAGGCCTACATGGACCATAGACACCGGACAACAACCATTCGAGACCAGAAATAGCTTCAATTATTTTAACTGAGACCGAGAAATTCCCCATATGTTCACTCACTTTAACAAATTCGGTTGGATCCCAAGCAATGAGAATACCACCACGTGTACCAATTGCAGGGAGGCACACCATTCAGTAAGCTTGGCCCCAACTGAGCTTTTCATCAGCAGCTTACTCATTACTTCTTTTTTTGTTTCTTGAATAATTACAATAGATGGGTTGTATTTAGAAATACACTCCTGCACTAATCTTCTCTTCTTTACACCACCCAAACCACGAACATTCCATTTGACAATTTTCATGGATGAACACTTCATTTGCCCCTTAATACCCTCTTTGACCCATCAAGACCTCCCGCATTTTCCTTGTCCTTCATATCCCATTGTAGACTTTTTATTTTCTACTGTCCTTCATTGTTTGTGTTTCCCAATGTAGTAGTTTTTACCTCTGTTTCTTCAATAAAATTTGATAGCTTAACTTACTTCCCCGCTTTGTTATGCATAGTTGGCCCAAGCCTTTCAATCATCAAATCCATGCTTTTACTATTCGACATAATTGTAATATTGCTCATTTCATCAATAGAACTGTCCCCTCTTACCACACTTCCCACCCCAATTCCCTTTTCCACCCCAGAGCCCTTTACTGCCACGAGATTCCAAACATGACATTCCACATTCTCACACTGGGTATTGTCAATATCCTGAGATGTATGGGACGAAAGATTTTTAAGGTGCATAGGAACAGAATCACGTGATTTATTAATAGATGAGCAGATATTTGGAGAAGCTGGGGTCAAAGGGCATGGAAAACAAGATAGATTTTGTGAAACATAATTTGCAACAAAGGATTGAGCCATACTTGGGTCCTGCTGTGAATTAGACTGTTGATTTTTGGATTCAATCGATTCACTAATGTACCATCCTTCCATATCTACTTCTCGAATTGCTCTGCCTACAGAGTTCAAAGAAGGTGTCAAGAACAAGCCCTCTGTAGACTCTTCGTAGTTGACCAGGATCTTCCCACCCTTAGGGGTGAAGAGTTCGTGAGCCCCACAAACCTCCTCCAGACAGTCTTCATCATCTGTCATAAATTCTGACCCATTAGCATCATTAGATCCCTTCTCTGACTCCTTATCACCTTGAAGATTTTCACTGTCAGATCAACCCTGTCATTTCACTAAAGGATCTCTACGCAAAACCGCTAGGCCCAACGGGTTATCATGCTCATATACTACATCGTCAGTGTCCACAGGAGTTAGGTTGTTCATCGCCGTAGACCTAGCCTTGGGAAGAAAGAGAGGAGTATCAAGAGAAACCTTTTGCATCATTGATGCAATTGAGGAGAAATCATGCGAGTCGGAGCTCCCTTCGTCACCCTTCTTTACCCCTCCAGTTCCATTTGCCTCCATAGATACCATGTCATCCGCCACTGTGTCACCCACACCATGATGCACAACAGCTTGTGTCTATACTGCTTCAAAGATCTCGTCAATTGAGCTACAGTAATCCCTATTACAGTGCTTTGTTGACCTAGGAACAACCCTTTCTTTGTCAAAATTCTCCCCCCTATCTGATGACTGCCCCTTCCTTCCTTTATCTGCAAGTGTGAGACTTCCACCCCCTTTAATATGCTTAGACACCTTAAAGTGCCAGTTTGACCAGTGACCTTGGGTGGCTCAGCTTCAGCTTGGTTCGGCTCATATGCTAGTCCCCAAAATCTGTTCCCTGAACTAGGCCCAAGATTTTTTGGCCACCAAACCCAAGCCTCCTTAGTTTTATCGTTATTTAGATCCAGGCCGTTGATTGCAGGGCCATTTGATGAGCAGCCAGCTGTCGTATTAGCTAAAGCATCACCTGTCTCCCCCCACTCATTCACATTCATTTTATCTTTGCCTTTAGGGTTCAGTGGTTCTATAGGATTGATCTCTGAACTTGATTCAACGATTGAGATCGCAACCCTAATATTGGTTGCATCCAACGATTCAGGAAAAATCCCTCCATCTAATGGCTGAGTCTTATCTCCCCCAACCTCTAACCCTCCGCCCAGGTAATTGCCATCGTCGGCATGCAGTGGTGGCTTTAAGAATCCATGCCCCATTTCAACCTCCACGAAGAGGTCGTAGTTCTTTTCTCCAACTGATAATAACATGTGTCAAGGAAATTGGTTGAGGGACTCAATCTCCACCTTAATTCTAGCAAAAGTAACGTGTGCTTTGTTCTTTGTATTGGCATCCACTGTTAGCAGCTTCCCACAGTAATCACCAATTTTATGAAAAACTTCTGTTGTCCATGCTGAAAGCGGAATTCCCCACACCATGACCCATCTATTTCCTTCCATTAACACTGGTAGAAGTTTGGTGATCTCCAGATGCCAAGGCTGGAATCGCAATATTCCATTTCCAATCTTCACTGAGCCTGCATTGAGAATTAGGTCGGATTCCTCCTTGGATTCGGTTGTAAATAGGGCCCTGTTTGAAGGATACCCTTGGGGCTTTAATTCGAACCAATGTGGATGATGTCGTCTGAAAGTACCGGATATGGCCGTGGTCATCACTATCCATAGAACCTTAACTCTCCATATATCAACTATGATAGCCCCCCCAGAGCCTTGCTGACCAGGCTGTACCCCACATCGGCTTCCTTGGGCATAGTTCATTTTCTAACACAATTCCCTCAATTAAGGCTTTAGAGATCTCACTAGACCATCCCATTTGTCTGAGCAAATCCCCCAAACTGATCCATCCATATAGTCCTCTCCTGACTGGGAAGAAGACGACCTTGTTGCCTTCCTTAGCTCGCCACTTCGTTACCCATAAGAACAAGTCCCTTTCATGTTCTCTTGTAGAGATACAAATAGAGCATATGTTGCATTTAAGAGTCTCCTTTAGGTTAGATGATTGTTTATCAATGGCCTTATCTATGAATCTGATCCAGTTCTCAACGACTGCGTTTGGTATATTCACCTTGGCCACTGGGCCATTGCCCTTTTCTATGATGGTAAGAAATCATTCGTCTGATTGAAGTTCGAAGGTCTTTCATTCAATTGAAAGAAAACGCTTCCCACGTTGCTTAAACCTCATCGCCCATATCTGAAGGTGGAGTTTTTTGCTTGCATCTTCATTAAATTTTAGTTATGGCTAATCCTTGTTGAATGCACATGACCTAATTTGAAGCAAGTGGAGGATTATTTTAGTGTGTTTTAAATTAAATATTTTGAAGTAATTTTTAAAATAATAATTTATTTGAAACATTGCGTAAAGTGCAATTAGAATTTTTTTTTTGGTAAACAATTTACAATATTGTTTTTATAGTTAGCTAGAGTTGATGGATCCTAATGAATTATGTACATGTTTAAATGGAATCAAATACAACCTCTTTTCATTTTTTCCTAAGGTATACATTGACTAGGCAATCCACCTCACTTAAGTGTATTCACATGCTTGGCGGCCTATCGGTGTGCTTTACACATTGCATGTTCATGTGCACTGGTAAAGGCTTTGTAACAACGGTGCTTGGCATATAGGGCTGCAAATCAAGCCAGGGCAAGATCAGCCTGAGCCCAGCCCAACTATAGCCCCCAAGCTCAAACTAGGACCAAGCTCAAGCCATTTAAGAAATATGGGCTTCGGGCCAAGTTTGGGCCAACCTGAACTCAAGAGCCCCCACTATGCATTGCCACTTCTTAAATTCTCTTAAGTTTTTAAAAAATCCTTACCAAAAAATGGTACCTAGATAGGGCTGGGTAGTATCTATAAAAGGATTAGACATGATAAGGTATATATGTGTATTAGTATTCAAGTCAGGCTAGGCTTTCAGGCTTTTTATATGCTTGAATTCAATCCAAAAAAAATACTATGGCCCTAACATCTGGACTTGTACTTAGCTCAGTCTGAATTCTACCTTGCCTAGCCCATCCAAATTTCTAGCTGACGAATAAGTTGGGTATCGGACCGTCCCAGCCCAATTTGCAGCCTCATTAGCGTACTTTGCACTTCGCAATAGGGTCTTTTAATATATAACATGGTTGATGGATTTTAGTGATCTTACAACATTCATAGATGAATCTTTGACTATTTGATTACAATATGTAGTATTGACTAGTGAACATATGTGGGGGATTTATGGGTATTCTAAAACTCTATGGAAATTGTGGACTGGTCTCTAATATCAAGTCTGATGGTTTGATCTTTGAGATGTCTAGAGCCATCACTATAGCCTCCAAAAGAGTAAGTTCAATGAACCAGATCTCTTGAAAACTAAATCTGATTTGGAGAAGTGTTGAATTTTGGCATGAATCCTAGAAGTCACAAATCACTTGCAAAAGTTGCGGAGTTTATCAAACTCATTCATATAAAGGGGTGGATTATAGGGTCTTTAGGTTAGAGTTGAGCCATCAAGCCTCACATCCTTAGGCTGCCTACGTAGTATGTACCCCTTTAAAAGGGATCAAGGCAGACATAGTTCTCATCAAACTAATCCAAGACAAGGAGGTGTTGTTATCATGTTTCTTTAGGATATTCAATGCCTCCCACTTTAGTGTGCAAGGGAAAGTGGCCAAGCTAATCCCAGGATACAACTAAGCTTGGACTTAGTCCAATCTCTCAACAAGATGCACTTCCTAGAGAGAATCACGGTATCTCCCATACAAAGTTTTTACCCTTTATGGTCAGGTAGTTCAAAACAAGTAACAAAACTTGTCCAAATTTTATGTAAATTTCGACAGAGTTTCCCTTTAGTAAGGTGAACATCGTACATCAATATTGAGCCGTTAAGACAATGTTAACACCTCCAAGTTAGTGTCTATTCACTAAAAGAACCACTAGTCTCATGTAAGATTTGAGCCCAGACATTCCAGTTGTTCCCTCCTACATGGAAAAGGAATCCAAGTACATAAGGAACCTAGGTACAAAAATGGAAAAAGAGAAAGAGAGTTGTGCGGTTGGCAGTCTGGTGGACTCCCATGGAACCATGCCTTTCTTCTTCCTCTTATCTTCTTCCTCATTTCTTTCTTCCTTCTCTAGCTCTTCACTCGTTCACCCCTCTCTACTTTGCACTTAATAGGTTTCAAAACCGCTTTGGGCTTTTTATAATGGGTTTCACCTACCCACATATGTGTCCACATTTTGTTGGATATCAACCAGGCTACCTATCCATAACTAGGCCTTTTTCAAGGTGAGTTGACAAGCCTTGGTATGGACTGGATTACTCTACAAGGTTTCAGACCCATCTATGACTTAGCCCATTCGCAAATTGGCTTTAGTCTCAAAATCAGGCCTTGGCATGCCTCAGTTGTGATCCCCATCTTGAAGTGCACCATTTAGTGATGAACTAGCATAACCCGACCATGTTTAGTTGTGAATCATGGTCAATCACCAATCTTGTCCCATAATGGACCAACTAATTGCTACTAACTCCGATTCCTTAAGAACTTATCTTGGACGACAAAAGGAATCTTGTGACTCCGTGATGATGTGCATATGTAAAGTACAAAGTGCGCCTCAAACTCTCTTGCACCCAAGCCCTTGCTTCCACTTACACTCGTACCCAAGCCCGAGCCTGTGCTCATGCACGTGTGTGTGGGCGAGGTGCACATCACCGCATTGTGCTGTCGCTACACGAGAGAGAGTTCTCTCAAAATACAAAAGGTAGGGAAAGGTTTTAACTTATATTTTGTAAAAGTTTTTCGACCTAGATATTATGGGATTAAAACCTTAAAACATAGGAAAACATAAAATTTTGAAAACACAAAATGCTTGAAAATAGTAAAATAGGGTATCCATAAAACTTTTAAAATCATAACCATTTTCTACAATCCCCTACTTATTTTGAAAATTTTTGAAAACATGTATTAGTAGGCAATAAGAAAGGTCCCATGTGCATCAATGCAAGGTGGATGACCCTGGAAGCAACACCTTATGTAACACATTGTTGTTTGATTAGAGTTAGTGGATTACCTTGGAATTGATATCTTTGTGACAAACCGACCTTGTTACACACAGTCTTCTAAAGAGGGTTTACTCGTCTCAAAAGGTTGACACTTTAAGGTCTATACTTATCCTGATTTACTAAGGGCTCTATAGATGACTTGAGTCTCATAGAAAGTTACCAACTTCCACCCCAAGAAAGGTGTCTCATATTTGGTATCAAAGTACCAAATTTCAAATAATAAGGAACTCTTTTGAAAACCACCAAGAGTATGTTTTAGCTCTACCAGGGAATATTTCAATTTAAACAAAGCATGTTTCATCTCAATTAGGGTATTATTTCAACCCAACCTAAATTTGTAGAAACTCACTACAAGAATTAAGTTATCAACCTCTTCAAGTAATGAGGAAAGATTTTGAAAACCGTCAAGAGCATGTTTTAGCTCTACCAAAGTATATTTCAATCCAAACTAAGCATGTTCCAGCTTAATCTGGGTATTATTTCAACCCAACCTAAGTTCGTAGAAACTCATTACGAGAACTACGTTCTCAAGGTCCCATCCACAGTCTCATACTACAGACTTGAAGTGCTACTCCACAATATTTTCCATCAATCATAGCACACTCATTTACATGATTACCATCTATGGGCTTTCCATAGAAATGAACTAGTCACAAAAGTGACAATTGTGCTTCCCAGTAGTATTTGTCTTGTTATCCATTAAACCTTTGAATAGTTCAAGTTTGTTTCCATTGAACCTATTTTAATTAGATTAGGTGACCACAAACACCATCTTCAAGTCTATTCTATGCCTTAGATGTATTAGAGATAAAAATCCCCTCAAGGCCTTTTTATATGGTATTACATTTTAGATAGCCCTAGGCATATCATGCACCAACCCCTGTAGCATGCACGACTTTAGGCATAGCTTGGACAATCTATCACATGATTATTTGGAATTTCTATCCTTCAAGTGCCTCCACTTAGATTTCCAAAGCAAGTGTCCTTTTAGGTGCTCAAACCTTGATAATCATTGACAAGTGTCCCTTATCTACTCAAACATAAACAAAGTACATTACGTGCTTTAGGCATACATGATTGGATCACCAAACATAAAGTCTCCTATATACGAAAGCTTTTATATTCACATGATTTTGAGACATGAGCACGACACTATTATACCATCATATTAATGTCTAAATGTATCGAATGGTC
The DNA here is from genome assembly GCA_025762735.1 of Platanus orientalis. Classification (NCBI taxonomy): domain Eukaryota; kingdom Viridiplantae; phylum Streptophyta; class Magnoliopsida; order Proteales; family Platanaceae; genus Platanus; species Platanus orientalis. The sequence continues at coordinate 21,627 of JAOXJP010265634.1, forward strand.
AGTGCCCATTGGCATGTGTATCAATACGTCCACCGATATCTTCATAGCCATTCCTCACCACGTGTGACTAAAGATAGGATGGCCCCAATTCCCAAAGAATTTGCTATATTATTACTTCTAGATTTTATAGAGGTTGCCACCGATCCTAGCAATCATGGATTTAGATTTAACCAAATCCTCTTAACAGGCAACTTCATTGTGTTCACAGACACTAGTGGATCCATCCTAGATGAACTTCATGGTTCCTCATATTCTATATACACCTGGACCAAACAGTTAGACAATTTAATGTCATCTGTCTATTAGTTTCTTATATCTACTCCACAAACCTTTTGTAAGGCATACTTAGGACTCACATAACCGACTCACTAAGAACATTTCATTAAGACATATCCAGATATCGAGATCTCTCTTAGCCATATGTTGAATTCCATATCAGCCTTTTGTTGACATCAATGGTTTAATTGTTCACACTTTGAGATTTCCTTTAAGAGCCTTCACAATATATTGTGGACTATATACAATAATCCATTTTGTCCCTATAGGCAGACTTACTCTACAAAATTCATTAGCAACCCTGGGTGTAACACCCTGCACATATTTGTACATATTTTCCACACATGTCACACATGTTTCGCACACACTTAGAATGATTTGAACGTTTATGTATTAGACTGCAAACTTATGCAACTTTAGAGACACACCAATAAAAATGTAGGAAGAATTAGTGAACAAACTTTATGTCATTGGAAATGTATCGAAGTCTGGATTCCAATACCATAAATGGTGAGTGAATTGGACACCAAACGAAGAATGCAAGAAGGTTAGAAGCATAAAAAAATTGGCTAAAGGCTAATTGATCAGGAGGACCCCTAATCGATTTGACCAAGGTGGCCTGATCAATTGGAACGCATGATGCTTTTTTGATTTGTTTTGAAAACTCAATTTTCTTCTACTTTTTGCTATAAGAGAGCTTTCTAATTGGATCCAAAGACCTCTTGGGTGTATATAAGAGTGATTTCTCAACCTAATTTGACACAAAAACCTGAGAGATAAGGGAGAGAGAAAGAACAAAGAGAAAACTAGGGTTTAAAGAGGTTTTTGAGATTTTTAGAAGAAAGAATGTAAAACTTCAATTTAGATTCATTTTTCAGATCAAGAGGTAAATAAACTTGGACCCTTCTACATCGTTTTTCTTTCTCTTAGGTTCTTAGAATCAATTTTTCTCAGTTTTGCTAAGATTTATGAAAGTTTTGTTTGATCTAAGTTCTTAGAAACAAGGTTTTTGGTCAAAGAAAGTTTGTTTTACAAATCACTTGAACGTTTTGGCCATTTTGTTTTGATATTAGGTTTATAGATCTGTTTTGTTCACTGATTTTGCAAAGAAACTGATGTTTTTGATTTAATTGAGTTCATTTACAAGTTTTTTAAAGAGTAAAATTATATTTTCAAGTGAGTTCATGTTCTATCTTTGGGTTTTGATCCATATAGGTTCTTAGATGATTTCAATCTCTGTTTTTCAAAAGAAGAAGATTGTTCTACTTAATTCTTTTAAATTGTTTTAGAAAATCCCATATTTTTAAAGGAGTTTTCAAAGGATTTTTAATAAACTATTTTTTAAAAGCTTGTTTTAAAGGACTGTGTTATGTCAATCCGTAGAGCTATATGCTTAGGTGGGTCATATTCTTTGGTTTTTGTTTTTGCTTCATAGATATACATTGTTTTAAATAGTAGAAATTGTTAATTTTGTTATGCTTTGTTATCTGCTAGTATATGTATCTGTTTTGATGAAAATATATGTTTAACTATGACATGAGACTTCTTTGCCATCAAAGAGAAAATTTTGATAGAGCCCTTCATCAGGTTTAAATAAATGCGATCATGTACCCTCTTCGTTGGGTCACATTAATTGATGATGTTTGTTTGATGCTCACCACTAAACATGAGAGAGTGGTATCCTACAATCAAATTGTAGATGAGTTTGTTCTATTATGTTATGTTTCCTGTTATCTAGCAGTCTTTCATGTGTGTTAGATTTTCGGTATATGATTTAGTTATATGTTATTTATCTTTCAATACATATGGGAGGATTTAGATATTTGTTTCAGTAGATCTCATAAATGTATATTTGTTTCACTATTTGTTCAGTTTAATATTTCAGTTATGTATTTTAGATTATGTTTTTGTTCAATTATGCATCTTGATTTCTATTCTAATTTGTTATTTGTTCTATCTTATATTAGAAACATTATTTCAAGTATGTACGTTATGTTAATTGTTTGTAAAGCATATTTAGTTCTATTTTGATTATGAAAATATTTTGGCTCACTAACTTAATTGTTTCAGTATGTTAAATAGTGTTCATGTTTATTTGCAAAGTCAGTCATGCTTATAGAGTTGACACCATTATTTTCGGATGATGATGATGATAGGATAGATAAGTAGCCTGGATTCTAGAGTAAGAGCGATGATGTAGATTTAGTTTATTTATTTTCAGGCATGAGACATTTTTTATTTTATTTTAGTATTTGTTTTAGAGACATATTTATTTAGTTTTAATTCAACTATTTAGTTCTATTTGATGAGATGTTATAGGTTAGTTTGATTTCAATTATGTACATAGTTTATTATTATTTGGATTATGTCAGACTATGGTTTTAAATTTATTGATTATAGATTTTATTTGAATGAGAATGGTTATGGTTTGTTAATGAAAATTCTGGTGCATATGTCTGAAAGGAAATCCACGAAAATTTTTCATGTAAGTTGAATTGCATTGATATAAATGGATTAATGTCATATGCCAAAATTCGTAGCCACATGGTATGGGTTTTGGGGCGTGACACTATGTCTTTCATATCATTCATCGACTAGCAAACCTTATTGTGTTGAAGACATTGCACCATATGCAACTCTCCCTAGTATTTTCAAATAAATATAACACCAAATGGATTCTAAATCCCTAGGCAATGAGAGTATCATGACACATGATAGAATAATTTGATGTTCTTAATCTACTCAAGGATTCCCATAACACCTCCACATCATTTGTAAGCATGAAACTCTTCTGATTGCCTTATGTGATGTTTTCCTCTCACTAACCATACATTAAAGCTTCTTATTTCATTTGATTTAATACTCAGGATTTCATATGCAGTTAAAAGGACCACCCTGATGGATTTTCTCGTTACTTAGGGCATCAGTCGTAGAGCCAAATTCATTCCTTCAATGATTAACAATAACAACAAGAACCAATAAGTCAACAAAGAAGATATTCCTTTGTCACACTACTAAGACTGAGTTTCTTCCGAAATTTGACATCCAACTAATTGGTTTATGCCCTTTAAGGAAGATTTGTCACACTCTTCCAAGAGTACTACTCACCAATTACTATTGCAATTTAGATGATTACTTCATTCCTTATTGCACAACAGTGCATTTCCATGAGATCTTATGGTAGACATTGGATCTCCTTCCGTTGAACTCACAACAAAGTGAGAACCAAGCATCCTTGGCATTATTCACTCTGGCATCCATCTGAGGTTTTAAGTTTTTACTAACCTAAGACTCACTGGTGTTCCTTGATAAAGGCCTCCTTACCCCCATTATCACAAACAAGATGTACTAGATCCAACACATGGAATTTATAGGTCCTTAGGGGCAAGTATCCCAGAATACCAATATGTAAAAGACATATGTCATAAATTATCTGGGAAAAAAGTATGGCATAGTATATGTTAAATACCGAGTTAATTCCTCTTTGTCTAACTTTGAAGGCTTGTCCCTTTTGGAATATAATCTACAAAATGATTTCCTCCATTTCCATATCGAATATAGAGTTTTCTAGATCAAAGGAACTTTAATAAGGCATCCTTATGTATAAAACATATCATTCTAAACTCTTCACGTAGACCATCATGTCCTTTACGTGGATTACAATTCAACTACAACTCCTAGGGAGTGACTAAAGCCAAAATCCAATCACATCTATCTTAAACATAATTAACTAGTTTAGAAATCGCATGCTCTTATAGATCCTAAGATCTCATTTCTAGACCATCAAAGTGCCAAACTTCTTTTATATTCTCTTGAGGTTAACAAACAATCTCATTTCAACCATGTACTTCCCACCATGTCCCAAGTTAATCTTATAAGACTTGTACATACTGGACACTCTTAATCTATAGTTAATGAACACATAATGATATGTAAAATTAATTAGACTTGAATCCCATGGATTCAAGCATCACTCAAAGGTCATCCAGGATGAGAACACATCTAATGTCAAAGCATCCAAGACCTCTTGAGGGAGTACGAATCTCCTAAGAATCACCATATATAAAAGAACCTTATCTAGCGGCCTAAAGATAGAGGTCCCAACAATAACATGTTTGTCAACCCACCCTCACTAGCTTACAGGAACTGAACATATCCTCGACATATAAATGTTTATTCTCACTAGTAGTTTGTACTAACATATGTCACCTTTTACAATGTAAGGTTAATCCTAGATCAACAGTCACAATTGCCTCATCTTATCCAACGTACCTTAACTCATATGGTCACATAGACTAGGACAAAAGGCATAAGCCATTCAAATTGGCTTTTCATAACCATAAAGTTGTATTAACCCTACTACCTCATAAGAGGTTTTTAGTCCATTTTCGTGCATTTTACAATTCCAACTGATAAGACAAGTCATGGTTGGACTTTTTTGGCTTTCACACTACTCTTACACTTGTCTATATCTACTAGGGATTTGTAAGATGAAGCACTTTCATGCCCTATGACTTGCCTTGACATCGTGCATCAAATTCACTAATGATCAAACTTGGGCATCCATTGGTTCGCTATTTTGAACCCTTAGATTTGGCTTTAACTGAGTACAATTCCTTTGGACACCTCCAAGTGTCCTACCATATTGGTTTCCTTTGAAACTTATCACTCACTTACGATGACACACCTAAGTCATTGGTAGTCCTAAACCTATAACCCCTTTAAAGCTCATAGTATGACAAACCATGCTCATCGAACACAAATGTAGGTGTCGAAGATTTTAGCTTCATAAAGCATATAAATTCCAAATTCCTAATAATATAAATCTTCTTTTTCTGTTATACATAAAACTTCATTGTTCTACCCTTTTCAACATGGGAGTGGACATATCATTGATTTTTTGGATTCTAGCATGATTTATAGAAGTCACAAATCACCTGCAAGAGCTTCCAAGTTCATCAAACTCATTTATATAATGGGTTGGATTTTAGGGTCTTTAGGTTATAGATGAACCATTTGACCTCACATCCTCAAACTGCCTATGTACCTCTTTAAAAGGGATCAAGTCGGAGATCGTTCTCACCAAGCTGATCCAAGATAAGGAGGCATTGTTATCGCATTTCTTGAGAATGGTCAAGGCCTCCCACTTTTATATGCAAGGAACCGTGGCCAAGCTAACCCTATGATACAACCAAGCTTGGAATTGGTCTAGTCTCTCAATGAGATGCACTTCCTAAAGAGAATCATGATACCTCATATATAAATCTATTGCCCTTTATGGTCGGGTGATTTAAAACAAGTAACAAAACTTGTTTAAATTTTATGAAAATTTCGGCAGTTTTCCTTTGGTAAGTTGAACATCATACGTCAATACCAAGTCATGAAAACAAGATTAACACCTCCAACTTAGTATTCATTCTCTAAAAGAACCATTCATCCCATGGAGTATTTGAACTCAGAGATTCCAACTATATCTTCCTACAAGGCCAATGAATCCATGTTCATAAAGACCCTACATCCAATACACTTTTCGTTTGAAAACTGACAAAAAAATGCATTTTTCTCTTAAAAAAAACCCATTTAATGGATTAAAAAAATTAAAAGTTTACGTTCCTACCTAATATTATATGGTAAACGATCAGCCCATTGATTCTTCCCTTCACTTCATTTTACCAAAAAAAAAAAAAAACTACGACAACAACAGCCTTATCTCAACTATTATGGGTCAGCTACACGAATCCTATTTTGCCATTCCACTCTATTTAGGACCACATCTACCATTAAATTAAAAGATGCCATGTCTCTCCTTACTACTTCAACCCAAGTCAATTTTGGTCTTCCTCTTGTCCGTTTATTGTTTTTAACTTACATCATCTCACTCCTTCTCACTGGCACAATCATTGGCCTTCGTTCCACATGACCAAGCCATCCCAATCGACTTTCCCTCATTTCATCAACTATTGATGTTACACCTAAGCCCCATGAATGGATTCATTCCAAATTCTATCATTTCTAGTATTTCCACTGATCTATCTCAACATCCTCATTTCAACCACGCTCATTCTATGTACATGTTTTTTGTTGGCTGCCCAACATTCTGCTCCATAAAGCATGACTGGTCCTACAACTATCTTATACAAAATTTCCTTCAATTGCAGTGGTATTCGTATATCACACAATACTCCAAAAGTACCTCTACACTTCAAATACCACACTCTAATTCAATGAGCAACATCATCCATAATATCTCCCTCATTGTGCATGAATGAACTAAGATAACGAAAATGGTCATTCCGAGGTATCTCTTGGTTATTAATTCTAACTACTTCATTTCTACTCATATTTTTGCTAAACTTGCATTCCATATATTCTATTTTTATCCTGACTTATCTTAAAACCATTTGATTCCAAAACATCCCTCCATAGTTTTAACTTGGCATTTACCCCCTCTAGTTTTAATAATCAATACAACATCATCAACAAACATTATACACCATGACACCTCCTTCTATATATGCATAGTCAACTCATCCACAACTAAGGCAAAAAGGTATGGACTTAACACTGATCCCTGGTGCAAGCCTATTGTGAATGCAAACTGACTTTTCTCCCCCCCCCCCGATTGTCCTTACACGAGTTATCACTCCATAATCTTTATCCATAAGTAGGTCAATATACATGCTTGGGACTCCTTTATTATCCAAAACCCACCAAATAATCTCACTTGGTACTATATCATTTGCCTTTTCTTGGTCAATAAAGACTATGTGAAGATTTTTATCCTTCTTTCTATATTTTTCCATTAATTGTCGAAGTACGAAGGTAACTTCAGTTTTTGATCTCCCATGCATAAATCCACACTGGTTATTAGACACTCTAGTTTCATGTCTTAGTCGATGTTTAATCACTCTCTCCTATAGTTTCGTTGTATGGCTCATAACAATGATCGCACTATAATTGGTGCATTTTTTAATATCCCCTTTTTCCTGTAGAACGACAATACTTTTCTTCTATTCATCTGAATTTTTTTTAGTTTTAATGATCTTGTTAAAAATATTTGTTAACCATGATAAGCTATCATATCCCATACATTTCCAAACCTCAATTAGGATACCATCTGGTTCTAATGCTTTTCTTATCTCCATCCTTCTCAAGGCCTCTTTAACTTCAAATACTTTAATCCTACAAAGATATCTATGATTTATAATTTCTCATACTCTATCAATTCCTAAACCAACATTCCCTATATGATCCTCATTTAATATATATTTTTTGAAAATTGCTCACCTAACTTTCTTTAATCTCTTCGTCTTTCACTAAGCCTCACTTTTAATGCATCCAACATGGTCTAGGTCTCTTTAGATCCTATCCCTTATTTTAGCAATTTTATAAACACCCATCTCACCCTCCCTAGTACCTAACTTATGATAAAGGTCATCATATGCCTCAAATTTAGCATCTCTTACAATTTCTTAGCTTCTTTTGTATCATTTTTATATCTTTATAAGTCTTTTATATTTTTAGTCTTCTGTCAATCCTTATGACAAGATCTTTTAGCTCTGATGGTTGTTTGGACTTCATCATTCTACCAAGTTTATTTGGATGGGTGTACTTTCCCTCTAGATTCTCCAAGAACCATTTTTGCTACTCTTTTAATACAGCATGCCATTTTATTCTACGTGCCATTTATATATTCTTCCAAATTTCATTGGCCATTGTTTTTCAATTTATCTCTAAAATTTGCTAATTTTTTTTTTCATTTTTTAAGTTCCATAATATAATTCTTGTGTAATTTATTTATCATTTCTTTCTTTTACATCTTTTAATGCGAACATTTAACACCATTAGCCTATGATGTTTGGTTAGACTCTTACTTGGAATAACTTTACGATCTTTACATATTAGCATTTCTGTATTTAGAGTAAGAAAAAAGTAAATCTAACTTATAGTTGATCCACTTTTGAAAGTAACTAAATGTTCTTCTATCATTTTGAAGTATGTGTTTTCTATTGCAAGATCATATGCCATTGCAAACTCTAAGATTGCTTATCTTGCCGCATTCCTTTCTCTAAATCCGTATCCGCATGAACTCTTTCATATCCATCATTAATTTTTCCAACATGTTCATTTAAGTCAATTCTTATAAATATTCAGTCACCCTTTGGAATTCTCTGAGCTAATCCATCCATGTTTTCCCAAAATTATTTTTTAGTAATTTCATTTAAGTCTTACTTGAGGTGCAAAAACATTAATTATGTTATTTATTTATTTTTTAAGACAAGTTTAATTGCTTTAGTTCTATCACCTCTTCTCTTAGCATTTACAATTTTCTCCTTTAGATCAATGTTTATTATTATTCTTACCTCATTTTGTTATTAGTTTCTCCTAATACTAAAATTTAAAGTCATCAATCTTTTTAGCCTTTTTCCCTTTCCACTTAGTCTTTTGTAGAAAAGTAATATTAACTCTCATTTTTTTTTTATAGTATCTATTAACTCTATACACTTACTTATTAAGGTTCTTGTGTTATAAGTTGCTAGGCGAATCCTACTCTCTTGAATTAATTTCATTATCCACACTCATCCATAGTGTGAAAACATTTTCATACTTATCATTGCATCCGGTCGCAGATGTAATGCCCTTTACCTACTTTTTGGCACATCTAGAAGCCAATGGAGCACATTGCTTAAACTTCATTTTAGTTGGCTTTCTCTATAGCTACATCCACATCTTGACACATCTTTATGGTTCAAATCAATTCCAAGGGAAATTTCATAACAATACTAAAGGGGTTCAAATCATCTTTATTCTCAAAATGGAGAGAGATCACATCACTGTCTTAGTAGATTAAGCTTGGCTCGGCTCGTTATCAGCTAAGCAGGAGTTTGCAAGTGAGCTCGTTTAGCTAATCGAGCTTGAGCCAAGCTACACAAGGAGTAGTTTGTTAAGGGTATTGTATATGTACATTATATGGAAACAATTTTTTTGTGACCAACATTGGTTAATCAATGTGTGACCACATTAGAGGCTGACACGTGATCTGTGTAAGGTTATAATTTCAAAAACTTTGCTCAACTAAAAAAGTAGGTGTTAAAGAAAAGACACCTAATTCGAAAGGGAAAGGATCTGTTGCACCCAAAATAGTACGTGTCCCCACACCATAAGCTTACGTGTGATGGTTTTTTGAATTTTGGTGCCTCTTTTAAATAGGCAACAAATGTGCATTTGGACACTTTTTTCATGGTTTTAATCCTATAAACCCCGTTCTATGGGTACCTATTTTTTCGTGGTGTAGCATATCCTTTCCCAATTAAAAAACACATCAAATTCAATTTGTGGTACACATCACTTAGTGCTCACAACACAATTCTATGACCAAAATGAGTGCTAGTAGTGTTTGACTCACACCATAGACTAACACATGATGCATAACTTCACTAACAAAGCGGATTTCTTGGAGTGCTTTTCTTAGAGCGACCTTGAAGCACTAGGGCGTCAATCACATGTGGGAGAAAAAGTGAAAAACACCCATCATGATTCACATTTTGTGGTGGTTCACTTTTTTCTGTTCACGTGTCACCTGGTATCCTGGTGCTTCACAGTCGCCCCAAGAAATCTGCATTGCTTCACTAACATCGATATAATGCTTCATGTATAGCCTCACTTATTAAAAGTAACTAAAAAAGTTGATTTGATTTATTTTAAATAAACATAAAAACTTACATCTGTAAAATTATGTTTTGCTAAAGTGTTGATCATGTCGCTGACGTTGAGAAGCTTGAGCTTGATCTTGATCTCTATGTCATTGTGTGGCAAGCTTGAGCTGAGCTAGGTACAGTTTGGCTTGTAGACACCATTTATATTGACACAATGCTTGACGAAGTTCACATCATCCCCACTCTGAACGAATGGACTTAGACAAGTAATACACCAGTCTTTGCCTGACACAATGTCTTAAAAAATGGTGTATTAATAAATATACAAGTACTTATTTATTATATATTTATAGTAATATCCTCGTAGGAGCTTCTAATAACACCTCAAAAATTTCTCTTCATACCCCATTTAAAAAAAATTTCAAAATTCCTATCAATACCCATCTTTAAAATTACCCTTCTAACCCAAAACAAAAATCAAATTTCTTTCCACACCCCACCCCCTCTTCCACCCTCAAACCCCCACCTCTACTTTCACCCAACAAACTCTTCTCTTTTTCTTTGAGATCAAACCCTTCTCCACACTCATTGTTGTTTTAAAGCACAGTAATTGCTCAATGGATCATCAAAGAGTCGAATCGGAGTAGGAAAACCACTCCAAAGTAATTGTTTTATGGTTTCAAAGCAATTTTTTTCCATGTTCAATTCGACTTTGCAAGTCCGCACAAAAGGGCTTTGTTTTGCCCTGCAGGTCTGAACAAAACCCTTATATTCGGATACTTAGGTCCAAGCATACCTGTTTATTGTTTATTTTTTTTAAGAATGCGCATATTGATTCTTTTTGTTGTGATGTTCCAATTGCATTAGGTCTAGTGGTTTCTTAAGAAAACCAAGAATTACCATTGTATTTTTGATAATAGAGATATATTGTATTCAGTTACAAGGTCATATTATATTTCTGGTGGTTCCTCAATGTATATTTAAGTTTTTTTTGTAATATTTTACAAAACGATAAGATAATAAATACGATTGACTCATAAATCATATAAGTAGAAAAGAATATGCCAAAGTAAACTGGGTTATCCCTTGTACAAATATAAGAAAAATGTCTAATCATAAAATAAAATAAAAATACATGTCATATCTTTCTCCTCTCTACGGCCTGTTCCTATGGCGCTTGCAAAATAATGTGAGGTGAGTGCGGTTATCGCGAGTAGCGGGAGCAGTGATAGCATATGCTAGATCGATAACAATCTCCCCAAACAACTAGTTGAATCTATTGGAGCATAGTGAGCATGTCTTCTAGATGTCCATTGAGACCACGCATGACAACAGGCTCCATAAAGCCTAATGCACGCTTAAGACATGGATAAACTCACACTAAGGGTGCGCTACTCTAGGAGGACTGACCCGTATAGGTGGATCAATGCTTGGGGTTTTGTACATATAGGTGGGACATATGTGCATACCACTCCATTTAATCCAAGGTACACTCCCCAGTATAAGAAACTAGAGTGGATTACTCCTTAAGGCATAACACGTGGCTACTCCACCTTTGCAAATATGATCAATGTACACATAGTCGACCTGATACTATGCAAATATGGCACTGCGGTTAGCTTGATGTGGAGATAATGGAGGGGGATGAATGTATTGGACCTGGACGAATTGCCTCAGCACCCTGTTTGGATGATAAGGCTCTACCACATCAAGCACTTTAGTAGGTCATGATATAATGTAATATCAAGAAATGGATAATGGTCTTGATTGTCGTCATATGATGTTCAGTTCACCTGCAAAAAAAAAAGTTAAAATGAACGTCAATTAAGTAATCAAGTTAATAGTTAAATCTACCCAACTTAAGTAAAGATCTGTGTAACTTAAGCAAACATAAGTTTAATGAAATACCTCATTAACGCCTAATGTGTCAATAGCCTCCTGCAAGGCTTATAGATTATCCCTAAGCGGCTTAGTCTCTTTTTAAGGAGTCCATTTGTACACCCATGGCTCATATGCTCTATAATATATGCTACGATAAGGTGCAAAGTATGACAAATGCTCATATATACACCCCTGGAGCAGTGTACACCTTGTCATCTATTGAACACCAGTCCAGCTTGTAGTTCACAGCTGGCGATAAAGATAGGCTAGGGCAGCAACACCCCATGTATACTCCTACATTGCCCCTAGATTGCTCAATAACCTCAGATACATAATAAGCACCCGTGTCGTGGACTTGTCTCAGAATAGCATACAACCCAATAAAAATAACAAATATAACCTGGCTGTACACTCAATCTAGACCCCATCACTAAAGTCAGTAACCTGGCTAAACAAATCCCTCAGCCACTTTATCCACACAAACTGACCTTGAACGCTTGCAAGCTCCTCTGCTACCTATTCAGATGATTCCTAGCTCACTAACCAATAAGATGATCACATCCCTGTCTGATAGCTTCTCGACGTGTAAAGAGACAGACCTACCAACGACAGGAATCCCCAGGAGAATCGAGATGTCGTATAAAGTAATGGTCATCTCCCTGAAAAATATATGGAAAGTGTTTGTCTCTGGATACCATCTTTCCATAAATGCCAACACCACTACCTTATTAATGGATTAGTAAGATGCTAAAATCAACGGAGAGAGGCCAAATGCAACAATCAATCCTCTCAAAATCTTGTTCAGTACATTGGGATCCTTTAGTACCCACTCTTTATTTTTTGTACATGGGATATGCATTTTAAAGGTTCCCACTCCTGCAATAAAAACAAACAATATTAAATAAAAGTAATAAATATAACATGAAAATTTATGACATGGAATAATAATAATAAATAAAAACAACCAATATGTAATACATTTTACTGCCAGATTGCTGCAGCAACATGTGTCCTAAAGCTTCTTAGTAATGAAGGGTCTTCAGGAGCTCTAAGAATGTTTGGAGACTCATCACTCTCTTCATAGTTTTCGACGTATAAATACTGTTATGTCTTGTTAACGTTACTCTAAGACACTGATGGTTCTGTGGTTGCTCTTGACGTTTGATCAACGCGATTTCTCCTGGTCAATGCTGTCGGTGTGACACGAGTACAATGAAAGGTGCCAACATCCATATTTATCATACAACATATTCATATATCAATAGATAATATCAAATTTTAATAATAATTTTTTTCAAAACTTTTTCCCTGAAAAAAGTTCTAACAACTTTTTTTCATTTTTTTTTCCCGAAAATTTCTGTTCAGCCCTACATAGCCAAACATAGGTATTTCAGAAAAAAAATGTAAAAAATAAAAAAACTTAAAAAAAATTGAGGAAAACTTCAAAACATACGGTACATTGTGATTTTGTAGCATTAAATTGTGTGCAAAAAAATTATTACAAAGATTTTAGCTTAACTTACATAGATTTTGGTTTCTTGGCATGGTTTTGTCTTTTGACAATTTCCTTGCAAAATCCGGTCTTTCTATGTTAAGATCGGCCTATTGGTACCGCTAGAATGTTTTTTCTATCATTGTTGCTGCTTTCACCATTAGATTTCATGCTTTAATTGGTTGGAACGAAGGAGAGAGGGAGAATGTGTTCGGTGGGAATGTAAGGAGAGAGAGAAGAAGGGGATTGAGAGGATAAGGGG
>JAOXJP010265635.1:0-20614 GCA_025762735.1 Platanus orientalis
GAGAGAGAGAGAGAGAGAGAGAGAGAGAGAGAGAGAGAAAATTTATGCTCTATTTACTTGAATATACTTGTGCTATGTATCATTCATTTGCTACATTTTTTTTGAGACATTGAATTGTATATGTAATTTACTGTTATAATCTCTGTGCCAGAGCCAGCTGCCACAGCTGCATGATTTGCAGGGCCAGACTCAGCAGAAATTTCAAACGGTAAATTTTCAAATACCTTTTCTTTGATAATTACTTATGCTTTTTTTTTGTTATTAGATAAAGAATTTCCATTGTTAGACAGAAAGGAAGGGCAAAAGCAGGGCAAATTGCATGAGAGATACAAACCAACCCAGCAAACACTCTGCAGACCCTAAAAACCATTACAAGCAAAGACAATGGAATTTCAATAAAAATTATAATCCTGAAATCTAATCCCATGAAAAGAGGGAGCAATGGAAACCTAACAGTCTTGGATCTTCAGGTTTGCCAAGTCTAGGTCTTCAAAGATTACTGAGTTCTTCTCTTCCCAAATGATCCAGCACACTGCAAAAGGGGATGCAATCCCATATCCACTTATCTCCCTTGTTCCAAGCACTACCCAAATCAACACTCCAACCAGCAGTCAACTCTGAAAATGATCTAGGCAATGCCCAACTAACCTTGAACCAGCTTAACATAAGACCCCATAGTGTTGTCGTCAACAAGCAATGAATGAAGAGATGACTTATCGGCTCTCAGCTGCTCGACAGCACATAATGCACTTATTAGGGATGATCATCCCCATTGGGATTAGGATTTAGGAGGCCCACTGTAGGCACTTGATTCTAAAAGGATACCCAAAGGAAAAAAGAGACCTTCAATGGGATGTGGGAATTCCTCATTAATTTGGCTGGAAAATCTTCCTTTCCTTGAAGAGTTGACAAGTTTGTAATAGGATTTGATGGTGAAGGATCCCTCTTTGCTTCCTTTCCAAAGCCTCCCATCCTTTAATTCCCTATCCCCAAGAGAAACCTCCTCTAGCCAGGTCAGCAGCCTTAAAACCTCTTCCACTTGTCGTTTATATTTCTTCTAAACTGGATGTTCCATGAGCAAAAGAACAAAATTCTTATTATGTGGTCCTTGACTGGGCCCTCTTTGTTTAAAGCTAAACTGAAAAGGAGTGACCCACAACTTTTGGAGGTGATATGATTGCACCAAGGGTAGGACCAGAAATTCACCTTCTTGCTGTTGTTAGCTTTGAAGCGCACATGCCTGTTAAAAATCTCCAAGCCTTTGTGATGCAGCATGCATGTAGATGAGTGAAGTGTATGCATAAGAGATAAAACATAAAGTCACAAAAGCAATAAAGTGATATAACCCAGATTCCTACTTGCACCAAACACATGCAAACAAGGTGGTTCTTAAGTTAGGATAAACATGCATTAAAAGAATTCAGGAAAACAAAGTAAAGAACAATAATAAAACCTAATTAAGACGTTAAAATACCCAACTAATTTAGAGAACAAATACCATTAAGTTTGCTGTCAAGAAAATCTGATGGTATAAAAAATGTCATAAAAGTGTTCCAAATAGAAAAGTTTAATGCATGAGGTGAAACATGGTATCATAGGGCAACAAGAACAAACTTTAGGGAAACAAATAATGAAGTCTTAGTATATAAGAGGTCATGAGATGCTGCCCAAGTATAAAGTATAGCAAGCTTATCTTTATGGGATTTTAACAAACACCCTATGTGCAGAAAAATTAAAGTATGCTAAAAGATGGAACTAAGCAAGCTTTTGAATGGGGATTTGCATGGGGTTTAAAAGGGTTGATATTTAGTAGGATTATGGTTAAGAAATAGGGGTTGCAGTGCTAGAAATATACTCAGAAAATTAACACCACGGTCCCTAGTCTATGCCACACAATCACCTAAATTCACTACTTTATAGGAATTCAAAAGAGGTGTAAACAAAGAGGATAGGACCTGTGATAACTATAAGTAGGAGCCTTAGTGTGTTGCAATGTGAAACCAACCAAGAGACCAATCCAAAGTAGCTGAATCCATGAAGTTGAATGAATTTCGAAAATCAGCATCAAATCTGAAGTTGCCGCCACATTTAGGAAATCCCCTTGATCATAAATTTTTCTGATCTGATGCTCCCTACCACAGGCGTCACCCAAGGGTTTATAGCCCCCAGAAGTGTTTGATCATCAAAAGCTTTGGCCTGATAAAGTTGGTACTTGATTTTCTCCAAGCTACTATGGTACCCTATTTGATGCCTGACACTGGGAAAATCCAATGGAACTCTCGCAGAAGTGAATTTCCTTGCTATCTATTACTCCCAATAGGATCGGCCAGATGTTAGACACTTCGTAGTTGCTTCAAACCAAACCAAAATCTGATATCTAGTGTCTGGTAATCAATCTTCCACAGCTGGGCATGAATTTCTGCAAACAAACCTGTAGAAAATAGGTTAGTAGATGAAAGAAGAAGATGGAGGATGTCCTTTTAACACAAAGGGAATGGGCTTGCTTCTACCACCACTGTTAAACTAGGTGGAAGCCTAATCCCTTTCCAGGGTTTTGTTGTTGCACACCTTCGAGCCAAGATAAGAAGGGAGAGAGCAAAACAATTCAAAAACTTGATTTCTTATTGTATGAAGAGGCCAAGTCATGGGAGACATAAATAGACTCCCACAGCTAGGTCTAGGTACATAAAATAGAAGCTGGACAAAAACATCCCTAAGCACGACTCACATATATCAAAATACCTTTTTACTAAAATTAAAGACATAGAAACCCCTAATAGTCAAACAAAGACTAAAATATCCTCAAATAGATGTATCCCCCCCTACAAGAGACACAAACACTCCCCTACTAAATAAAATGACCCTTCAACCAGGCTGCGAAGGCCCATGGACATCATGTAGACCTCTACTGAACCATAACAGAGGTCAAACTCTCTTGTGGTGTCTCTGGTAAGTCTGGAAGGCACGCCCAGTGTTCGAAAACTTGCTGGTTACTTGGATAACTTGGCTGAGTTACTCGACTTTGCTGAGTTTCTAGTTGACCAAGTACCAAAACTCGGGTGATGTCAGCAACCTGGTCATCCAGAGTTAAACTCGGCCGAGTTTTCCAAGTAACTCAAACGAACTCATTAGAAAAATAGCCTGTAACTTGGTTTATAGATTTTGTTCTAATCAGAATAGACTTTTTTCTTCCTGATTTCCGATTGCTTTTCCCCCTTCCAAATCAATCTTTTGATTTTCCCTTTCCATCTCTACCGACATCATCTGAGAACCTACTTTTTATCTTTAAAAATAAAAGATTGAAGATGAGAGGAATAACAATGACGATTTCAAATATGACAACCTCTCCATTCTAAATGCCTCCATGCTTGCAAACCCGATCATAGTTGGTTTTCACATTTGCTTCATCAATGGAGGATACAAAATAGTTTTGTAAAGAGATGGGGAAGATGAAGGCCAGAAAGCATCTACATCTTCAATATTATCTCAGCTGAGAACAAAAACCAGGAGCGGTGAAGAAAACCACTTCCCATTTTTCAAGGAGACAATTTTCCACTTTTCAATAAACCACTTTCCTTCCCACTTCACACGTCTCATTGTAAAAGTACAAGTGTACAAAGTCTTTTCTTGATTTTTTAGTTTTTTTTATAAATATTTTATTTTTAAAAATAATTATATATTAACCAGTTGGTAACCATGGTGATTTATCCGAGTAACTCGAATCGGTAGACTTCTGAGTCACCAGACTGATCCGAGTTTTTAAACACTTGGCACGCCTGGACTCGACATCCTCATCACTTTGGAGATTCCTTTCCATAGGCCTGTCCCATATGTTCCCACCGGAAATTAATATTCCACCCGTTATTCTCCATCTCATACTTAGAAGCTATGACTCTCCTCTAAAGCTTATTCTTTCTTCAAAGTGGTAATGCCACTCCCCAAGGAGAGCTATTCATCGGCTTTATCGATTTACCCAACCCCACATCCTCCTTGGGATGACAATAGACCTCCAATTAATCAAATGGAGCTTCTTATAACCTGACGTAAGACAACTGAGGGATGCTATTTACCGGTGGGTTATTGACCCACAAAGTGCTTCAAGGAGGCTAGTACCACTAGGGGAATTCAACTAAGAACAACCAAACTCCCAAGAAACTTATTCAATGAAGCTGAAATTTAATAGGATAATAGCTTTATACTTCCAAAATAAGTCCCCACAAATTCAAGCAAAATATATTAGTGTATTTATATCCAAACACTAAGAAACACAAAAAAAGAAGAAAATAGAGAAGATAAAACCTGGTTTGTAGCCTTTCATCATAAGAACCAAGGAGGTGTTGGCCTCTCACCAACGTGCTAAAGCCAAAGAATCTCTCCAAGGGAACCAATCTCTAACTGAAGAGAAAGAAAGCAGCAGCCGTATTCTCCAAGAACAATTCTTTATTATTCACTAAAAAATGAGAGTAATAGGGTTTTTAAGAGTTGTCCCTTCCCCCCTCTTTTACAAAATTAACTCTCATATTAAAAAAAGAAGAAAAAGACTCATCTACCCTTATTACAAAAGTCCAAATAAAACATGATATATTTACTCAAAATGCATGAGAATCGCACTAAAACTAAATGTAAATAAAAACTAAATGACTAGTAGCAATCTATCCCCATCATGTGCTCTTAGTGGGCCCCACATGGGCTTGCTTGTGGGCTTCACATGCTCTCGGACTACTTGACCTATAGCGAACGAAGCTTGATCCTCCTCCGTCGCTGGTACACCCGATGAGGAACTCGGATGTCCTCATCATAACCTTCCCTTGTGGGCCAAAGAAAATCCCTTTGAATCTTCTCTATCTTTGCAAAAATTGAGGCTGGGGCTGAAAAAGAGACAAGAAATAGATGAGCATGTTTGAAAGAACACTCTTCATAAGAGTGATTTTCTCGCCTTTTGACAACTAATTGCCTTTCCAAGATGACAAATGTCTTTCCATCCTTTCAATCTTTGGATTCCAAATCACGTTGGACCTGTAATTTACTTGTAATGGAAAGACAAGATATGTGGATGGCAATGCTTCTATTCTGCAACCCATAACCTTGGCAATTTCCTCCAGATTTGAACACCTTGATGTAGGATGACCTAGAGTCCCTACAAGGGCTGTGGGTTATGGACCCAAGTTGAGGTTCACCTTAGGTAAGAAATGGAAGCAATGAATGGGTATGAGGAGGTCCAAATCAATATAATCTAAAACTATATCAGTTCTGGAAAATCTAGGCAGCAATAATAAACAATAAACAAACTCAGGTTATGCTAATCCAAATAACTTGAAAATTTGCAGGATTATGGATTTATAAATGATGATTTAACCCACCAAATCTGAGGCCAAACCGATAACTGAAAATACGTAGACTCAGGTCTGTCCAGAAGAAGAACACAGCAGAAATTTTAAGAGTTTTATTAGGTGTTGAATAGCTCAGAAACAGCAGGAATGTAGGGGTTAGTTCTATAGAGTGAAGGGTATTTTAGGGTATTTCAGCAAAACATTAAGGTCTTCAAATCAACCTTGATAAACAAGTTCTAAAATCAGGATATAGTTCTGGCACACCACCCAAAATCCTCACATAACCCCAACAGAATATGATTAGCTCATGTCACGGTACAAGTAGTAGAAACTTATCTGACGTATTTAGGCCTCTCAGAATAACGAAGACAACTGCCTGGAGTTGATGTGAGATAGCTGGCCAACAGATGGTTGATTAGATGAGGACTGCTACAGCTGTCTGGAGCAGAACATCAAGAAATCTTCAAGATTCTGGACAGCAATTGGAAAAACTTCCAGCCTCGATAATCTTCAAAAGAATGTCTTGGATGATCACAATCACAGGGATCATAAACCCTAGCATCTCAGCAAGAATAGAAACAACACGACAAGAAGATGAAAGAAAAAGAAAGAAGTCAAGAAGAAAGAACAAGAATAAGTTTTGGGGAGGTCCAGCCTAAACCCTAGAAAAATAAATATTAAACCCCAATCACACAGCCTTTTTGAATTCAAAAACTTCGCCATTTTATTCGATGGGGAAGGGGAAGATATATCATACACGAGTGCTAGGTATTTTTAGAAACCCACAGCTCTTTTCAATATTCCCTTTCCAAACCTTATGTTGCCCTTACTATCTAAGTCCCTCTCTACTACAGAAACTCAATAAAATCAAATCAAATCACATATATAGTCAACCTAGCTGTCGCCCCATAGAATTAATTATCTATAACCTGTAGTAGATTTAGTAAAGAAGAGCAAGAAGAAAAGAGGATTGTGTGTGAATAGTAATCATATGAGAATACCTCATACACTGGTCTAAGTTGTATTTGTATTGGTTTAGTGGTAGACTAGTGATGCTGACAATTTTAAGAGACTCTTGTATGCTCCTCCGCACGAGAGCAAGCGTCAAGACTTGTGCAAAATGTGGGTTTTTTGTAGGTGTTTAGGGGCACTCATGTAATAAGGCTTTAATGCCATGGTAAATTTAGGCTTTTTTTTATTTAAGGGATTACGTTTGTAATAAGGCTGAAAAAGCCAAGGGTAGTTTAGGTATTTTATGGGTGGTCAACAGCTTTTTATTTTCAGTCTTTTAGCAAATTCAACATGTGGGGCCTACAATAGGGCTGGTCAACAACTCTTCTTAGGAGTAGGTTTTAGTAGGTTTTGGTCTTAGGAAATTGTGATTTTTAGTAGTTTTGCTTTTTAGCAAGTCTTAGGCCTCAAGTTTAGAACTTTCTATTTTAGGACAATTCTATTTTCTTGTGTTCGTGAGCCTATATATAGGGCTGCACGTTTTTGTATTGAGTGGACATGGATTAATGAATTGAAAATTGGGTTTTTTCCTCTCTTCTATTGGTTGTAGTCATTAGAAACCCTAGGGTTGTATCTTTAGTCTTCTTCCCCAATCATTTGTAGCTGTTGAGTTTCTTCTCTCCTCCCCTTCTCTTTATCTTCTTCTTGTTTCTCCTACCTTCTTCTTCTTTCTCCTTTTTTGCTATCATCAAACCTATTGTTGTATTATCTTCAAAATCATTCATGTGGACTGAAAGTCAACAAATTGACAAGTTGAAGTTGCTAGAATTTCCAAATCTGCTGATCAACTCCTATACAATTGGTTGCATGTTCCAGGTTAACTCTTTCAGAAATCGCTCCTTCTACAAAGAGGTTAAAAACCTGTTTTGTAGGGTTCTTTTCTTCTATTTATTGCTCATATTATCTCTTAAATTCAATTGGAATCTTCTCACTGATCTGCTATTTTCTGTGCACTATATTCTATCTTTAAGAGTTCTTCAAACTTTTGGGTAGGTGTCTCTCAACCAAAATCACCCCTATCAAAACAGTCTCTTTTTATTCTTTTACTTAGGGTTTTTTCCTCTATATATACCCCTTCTAATCCCTCACACTCCCTTTTACTCTCCCTCTATTCTGTTGAGTTTTTGATTAAAAAACCATGCTTTGTTTTAGGTTATCTTGCCAAAAGTTTACTGCAGACTGTTCTTTTATATGTTTTATATACTTTTATTCATCTGAATCACATGCAATTTTGCATGCACATCACTATTATATCTATCTATTACCCTGTAAAATTTCAGAATTTTTTAACGTATATGCAGGGCAATTTTGGTAATTTTACCACACTGCCTCATAAATTCCCGAAACCTAACCAGGAATTTTCTCTCATCTTTCTTTCCTTATTTATCTGCACTAATCCTACTAATTTCTTTCTAAATTTTTTTGGATTGATTCATTACTTCTTTCCCTAATTTCTTAAGTTGGCTAATCCTAACCTATATTCTTGAAACCCTAAATTTTTCATACACTTCCGCAACATCTATTTGGGCCTGTATCAGCAGGATTTAATAGCCACTAGACTGTCCCATTCTAAATTCGGTATCCGAGCTTATAAATAGAGACAACCCTTATACCCACACGTTACCCCTTACAATACTTCAACACTCCCCCTCAAGCTAGAGTATGAATGTCATACATACCCAGCTTGCCAATTATCTCATGGTGTCGTACTTTTGTCATTCCTTGGTTATTGCACTTTTGTCACTCCCTTAGTTAACACATTCGCTAGTTGTTGTTCAGTAGTTACAAAAGAAGTACAAATCAGTCCCGATAATAACTTTTCCTGGATGAAATGTCTATCCACATCCATATGCTTAGTACGGTCATGTTGTACCGGATTATGAGATTTACTGATCGCAGCTTTGTTGTTGTAGTATAAAATCATAGGAACCTGCATGACAAAGTCAATCTCCTGAAGTAACGTTCTCGACCACAACATTTGACACACTCCATGAGCCATGGATTTATACTCTACCTCAACACTACATCTGGGCACAATAGATACTTCTTGCTCCTCCATGTCACTAGATTACCACCTACAAAAGAACAATATCGCGAGATAGATCTTTGATCTATAACTAAGCATGTCCAATTTGCATCAGTATACACTTCAACTCTCATATGACCATGATTGAAAAACAACAAACCTCTTCTAGGAGCTAATTTTAGATATCTTAGAATTTGATGAGTAGCGGAGAATGCATAAATTGACTAATTGCACCCACAATAAATGTAACGACCCCAAATTTATAACCTTATTTAGGTGTGAATCCGGGCAGCTACTAACCGAATCCATAAACCATTCACTATAAATTTTTCGCATTTACCTTAACCTGTAGAGTCACTCAGAAACTTAACCTTAAACATAACATGCGCATCGGAATAAAAATCAATCACAACTAATCATAAGCATCTATGTGCAGGGAAAATAAGAACATAAATGTATAAACTTTCTAACTAACCATATCATAAGTTTCCCATCATCACAAATAAAATATAAAACTGTAAATCATAAAGTCTCAACTTCAAACATAATACAACTTCTAAAATAAAAGTCTAATACAAAAGTAGGGTCAAAAGTAAACTGAAACTAATGAAAGAGAAAACATCTGCCACATGCCTCCCTTCCGACCTCTAAGTTCTCCAAACGGCGTACCTGTACTAAACTTCACCTGAAAAACGGTATAGATGGGTGAGATCCATGACTCGTAAATAGGTACACAAAACCTACTACGAAATTGGACGAGTAAAACACAAATTTTTTAATATAAGTTACTAAGTATATTTCCATCTAAAGTACATATCAATTTCTAGCGTATAGGCATGTGCTAGTGTACATACATCATCTACTAATCATCACAAGGTCTTATACACTCATCATCATGTTTCATCATGTAGGAACTAGGTATGGAAATACACATGATTCTATTTATACATGACATTCTTCTAAAACATATACAAAACAACATGCATGATTCTACTTATACATGACATTTTTCTACTACATGTGCATGACAAGATGAATATACAATGACATGGTAAATATTTCCTAAACATATCATGATAGGAATAATTAGTATAATCCTGACAAGCCTTTCCTAACGGTACTCCATGCATGACCTACAAATTACCAATAAGAATAGGCATAGGTCAACTACATCAAAGTATGCACGCATCATTCCTATGCATTTAGTAGCTATAATAAGACAATTGGCATTGTGAAGCATATGTAAATCAACTTCTATTCTTACAAATTCATCTTTACCTTAGTATTTATTGTTTACATTATAGTTTTCATAAACTCTTACCATTTATCTTGTTCAACATAGTTCATTTTTCCTCACATGTCTTAGCATTTTCATTCATTAGGTTCCTTCCCTACTTATTAATTTATCAAATTCCACTTTGTAATTCTAAGTGTGTAATCCTAGAGGGGGGTGAATAGGATATAATTAAAATTTTATTTCTTTACCCATTTTTTGATTTTAATTAAGTTGAGTAGAGTGTTCAATTTTAGTTAAACCTAATTAAGATGTTTAGTGCTTAATTGCTAATGATTACAAGTATGAAAATACAATCACACAAAGATTACACACCACAACATTAGAATCTATAGTGGTTTGGTCACACCGAGGCCTACGTCTACTTTCAATTACTCAATTTATTAATGAATCACACTGATTACAAAGGGCTGAGCAAACCTAATTTAATGTGCTTAGTGTCTCCGATAAGCACGACCTTGGCTGTCTCTGAGCCAAGGTCTTACAATACATCAAACAGTGTCTTCGACCGTTGACAAGGGTTCTATGCCTGGTGTCTTCGGCAAGCACGACCTTGGTTGTCTTTGAGCCAAGGATTTACAAGTCATCACACAACGTCTTCGATTGTTGACAAATGAAGGGTTTAAATACTAAGATAGTTCTCAATAACCGGATATGGTATGCTTGGTACAATCAAAGGGAACGATGTCCCAAAATATGGTGAGGCTCTCAATAGCCAAATATACAAAAATAATCACCAAGGGAAACTAAGTCTTGATGTAGAAAGTGACTCTTTACTAGCCAAATATACAAATGGTCTAGTCTCTACTTTCACAAGAGGGAATGTGTGAGTGCCTCTAGAGAAGACAAGTAAATAAGTAGTCATACAAACAAGTAAGCCTTTATCTAGGCAAGTATAAGTGAAACACAAATGGGTAATTTCACAAGGAGATGGAATCTCCAAGGATTCACAAGTAGTAGTGATCTAGATATACAATATAACCACAAAACAATACTGCTATGTTAACAAATTCCTAATGCGAACCAAAAGCTTTACCTCAACCCTAAGGTTGGGAATTTGTATGCAAGGAAGGAAGGAACACGTCCTCGATTTTCCTCCTCTTTTCTCTTGCAAATGAGAACTCCTTTGTGGCCACAAGAGCGAGAAATTGACTCTCTTCTTCTTGAAAGCTTGAGTAAGTGAGTGTAGAGAGTAGAGGTTGTAGAGCTCTTTCTTCTTGCCAAGAACCTTTTTCTTTTCCCTTTTGCAAATGTCCTTAAACCCTTAAGTTTGGAAGAACAAAAATGTTCTTTTATACTAGTAATGGCTAACCACAACTATTAGATAAGAATCATCCAAAACGGATAATTAATCTTGAACATTAAATTCAAATTTGAATTATTCCACCCAGTTTGGAGCACTCCACTAGGAGCAAATGCTCTCAAACAAGGAATCCAGAGAATTATTGGAGCACTCCACGCACTCCACTTCAGGTTTGGAGCGCTCCAAAGTGGATAGATTTATGCTAGTTTAATTTGGAGCACTCCAAATTTCCGGGAGCGCTCCACTTTCCTAGGATATTGTGGAGAGGCTCTAAGGCCATTTCTTGCTCTAGGAAGGTGGTGCTGGGGGCCTTGAGGGTTTTTTAAGCGTTTCTTACCCTCACGTTTCCAGATGTCGAATGACGCAAAAGATGTGAACATGATGCTTTAATCATCGCATGATCCCGGCTTGTTTCTTTGGAGTCTTCTTGGCCTTTAAGAGTGTAATTTTCACATATTGTAGACACAATAACCTCTTAGACTCTAGCTACAATAAGTCATAGCCTAGTTTATTAGCCATGTATTTTCCTACTCATGGAATTTATAATATATAAATTTACACACTTATCATCTCAAATAACTTTCATTATTCTTTTAGTATTCACCTATCATTTTCGTAAGGCTACATCTTCTTTTCACAAATATCTTATACACTTTGATCTTCATTTTAAAGAATATGTGATTTTATTCTTTTCTTGACATTTTATTTATTGCTCATATTTAGGATTAACATTTTCATTAGTAGTTTATGTACTTTCATTTCTTTCCATGAATCTTGCATTTGTTATGAATTTCTTCTTACTTGTGGAACTTAGATGTTTCCATTTTTTTATCTTAATATTTTTCTTTCTTTTTATGACTTATAATTTTACTTTACTTTTGAAACTTATATGTTTTCCTTTCTTTTTTTATCATAGTTTCACCTTTTTACACATCTTATGTATTTCCCTATACTTGTGAGACTTAGGTGTTTCCATTTTTTTTTACCTTTACACACTTATCTTACATGATTTATAATTATAGGCATCCCTTTTATTTCTTAATGCTTTTACTTCTTTATGGACTTCATTTTTCTTCTTATCATAGTTTCTTTTCTTTCTTATGACTTTTTTTATCTTCTTGCATGTTTTTTATTTCCTAATAGTGAGACCTTTAACATTACTTCATACCTTGACACATTGTGTTATTCTAAAATTGCAAGGGCTATCATACTTTGTCATTGAGATTTATTTTCAATGGAAAGGTTGTCATTTCATTATATCCTATGGAGGGCCATTATACCATTGCATTATATCATTGCATTATACCCTAATGGGAAGGGCCTTCATACCATTGTATTATACCCCAATGGAAAGAACCATCATATCATTGTTTATACCCCAAATGGGAGGGCCATCATACCATTGTTTATACTCAATGGGAGGGCCGTCATATTTCGTCATTGAATTGTATCTTCAATGGGAAGGCTATCATATTCCTCACCCTTTATATCTTAGTTACTTTTATTTCTCACTTAATACTAGTCATCATTTAACCCCCATATTTAGAAAATTGTTTTTACTTTTCTTACTTACCTTATTTCATTCTTCTTATCCTTCATTTGTTTCAAATATTGTCTATTTTTTGTTATCTTACATTTTTTTTTGGCATATTATTTAATTATAATGTAGGAAACAACTATATTCATATAGTACAAATATGCTAGCAAGATTAAGAACATGTATAACCTGAATAAATCATTGTTTAACCTTATCAATGAGAAAAGTCATACAACCCTACATATATTTTCAAACATCTTAAAACCTATACACATAGAATGAATAATGGTCTATATAACAATTCAATCATATATGTCATTCAATCATTCACTATCTCTAAGTATGTCTTACTTGAATCATTCCATAGAGTTTTCTAAACAATTTATACATCACAATATACTAATATTATTACATGAAAATCAACATGCTTTATAGTTATCTTTTAACATTATCTTTAACCAACATATTAAATAGATGCTCATTACTAGTTTAAATAAGCATACTACTTATGGAAAGGCAAACAAATTATCCATCAATATCTTTCATGGAAACTATAAAGTTATAGAATCTTAGTTTACAAGTATTCATGATGCATCAGATTCATTATTTCAAAGGAAATACATATAGATAACATGAAAATCCATTTTTCTTCATAATATAAAATAAGGATTTCTAAAATCCTAACAAAAATTGGCAAGTTTTCATTACAAATCACCATAAGAGGTAAGGTTTTTAACATCCTAGCAAAGGGCTTTGCAAACATATGAGAAAACATTCATAAACTCAAGATTTTACTATTTTAAGACTTTTAAGAGCCTAAGAACAAACAAAAATAAAGTAAGCTTTGTATAACTACTTACTAAAATGCTTTTACTTCTTTATCTCAAAAAAATTCTTAAGCAAAACCTATTTTCCGTTGTAGCATCATTTTTTCTCTACAATATACAAGGTATAAACTATTAAATACTATGAAATTTCAAGTAAAACTATAAGAAAATACTAAAACTCAAGCAAATCTTCCATGAAAGGAAGCTTCTATAACTTACCTTGTCCAATTTGGGGTTTCTCTTCCTCTTTTTTCCAAAATTTTCTTCTTTATTTTCGTCTTACCTTTTTCCTTTTTGGTGTAAATGAGGTCATTAAGGTTTTTTTATCATATTTATAAAGTTCTGGGTCAAATTGGGGGTCTCATACTCCCCAAGATGAAGAAAAATCATTTTTGTCTCAAAAAATGAAATCTAGGTTATTTCGGATCGATACAACATGTTTCTGGTCACTTTTCTTCAGAACTCTACGCCGTTGAATTGATCTGCCAAGTATTTGATCAATTTGCTAAGTTTAGATCCATCCGCCAGATTTTTCAGATTTTACCCCTTTGGACTAAAACTCATAATTTTCTCTAGAAAACTCAAACACCTTGTGGGAAAATAGTCATAACAGACACCTTGTGGGAAAATAGTCATAACTTTCTTCAAGAAACTCTTACTCACACACCGTTTGTTTTGTTGAAAAGTACATTTCTAGAGCTTTCCAACGGTGTATGGTTTGCCTTTTAATTCTTTTGGGGTTAGTATAGATTTTTCTATGAAGTTACCCCAAATACGCTCTTAGGACAACTTTAGGACTTGACAAATTTATGGCTGATTTTTGCCTTCTATTCTCTTCTATGTTTAACCCAATTGGGTTAAGACTCTCCTAATCATTCATAAGCCATGTTTGGGTCTCTTAGGCATTAAGGTTAACCCTTATGCTCAGAAACGCTGAGGTTCCTTAACAGACACATGGTGTCCGGTTCGAGTATCTAAAACTTACCTAAGTTGAATGCGGGGCGTTACAATAAAGGTTATATCAGATCGTGTATGAGACAAATATATAAGTTTCCCAACAAGGTATTGGTATCTTCCCGCATCAATTAGAGGTCTTCTGATGTAACACACAAGGGCTTAAGAATGGTGTTAGGGAGATGAGGATTCTTAAATGCTTCTTGGATGAGTTTAGGGCTGGAAATTTAAGAAAAACAACAAACAAACAATGAAACAAAGTAGAAGAAAATTGAGAAAATAAGATTACCTAGGCCTCCACCTAACTCACATAAACCCCAAAGAGAAAAACCACTTCTGGTTTAAGATTTCAGCACACACAAGCCACGAGGAACTCGGCCATTAGAATGTAAGAAACCAGAAAATTTTTTAATTCAAAATAATTCATCATCTTTTCATTCTAACATGTGGGGTGCGTTTATATTACCCTCCACTAAAGAAAATTACAAAATCAATAAGATGAAAAATAACAACTAATCCCCTAAAGTAAAGATACTCACAAATAAACTCCCTACACTACTCTAATTGCAAAATAAGACCCCACACTATTAAAACCTTAAAATAAAGACCCTTACATGGAGAATATTGCTGAAAACTAAATAAAATAGATACAAAACAGCTCCTAAGATGATCCACACGACCACATTTGATGTGTTCTGGAATGGGGCCCACCCACATACAACGTGGGACCCGTGTGCAGCTCCATGTCCTCATCAAACCTCCTTGTTAAAAAGAACTTGACTTTGAGTTTTAAAATGGGGTATAATAACCATCACAAACAATCTCAAACCGGGTTTCCATCGCATCATGCCAAAGCTAGAAAGAGGGTAGACTTCATAGTAATCTTCAACCATCTTCACATCGAACTCTTAGAGTTGATGTGGCTAGCACAAGGGGCTGAACTTCTTCTAGAATTTGGACTTGAACTTCATCAACAAGCTGGTCACAAGCTTGGGCAGCTATTTCACAAGTATCCTCGATCTTCAATACCTCATCAAATGGCTCATCAATAGGATGAACATCCTCAACATCATCATTGAAATCTTCTTGTGCAATTGTAAGCTTGTCCCCTTCATTGGGCTTCCCGATCTCTCGATGTTGAAGTTCCACCTTGTTCTCCACCTCATCCATTGATGGTTCAACTTCATGCTCTATTCTTTCTTGCTTGGAATTAACTTTCTTTCTCTGCTTGTCATGTTGGGATTTGTCAAGGAAGGTTTCAATCTTTGTTAGACTCTCATGTAGCATTGAGTGCACCATAGAGTTCTCGTTCTCTTTGCTTGTTATGCTCATGTTCAAGTTCCTGAATCATAGTGATGATAAGACTTTGTTTATTTCTGAGAATATAGAGCTCATTGAAGTCATATCCATGTCTTTTATCCCATTCAATGTCATCTATATCAAACTGTATATCACATAATTCGGCCCTAACCGACTCCTCATATTGATACTTAGCTGCTTGATGTATGCTCCCAAAGGAGGTGGTTTCCAAGGACTCATTGTCTTCAGCTAACTAAAGAATTAACTCAACACCCAAAAGCCAAGGCAATAAGCACACTTTTCTAGGTTCTAAACAAGGGTTTAGTTGCTGAAAACCAGGAAGTAGTGAGGGGTTGCAAGGATAAGAGATGGTTCCTGGTCTGGAACAACCTATGAAAGTGAGGTCTGCAAGATGTTGTTAACAGGATGAAACAGTCTAGCCTTTGTTGGGTTTTTTTTGGAAATGTAAAACAAAATTAAGAGATGGCTGTTACAGGGTTTAATAATCTTAGAACACAGCAGGGTGTGGAACCAAGAGCTGATGGATTACACAAGGCCTGATCTCAAAGTGGATGCGAATAGGGTCAATTTAGGGTCTGCTATGTGTATTAATCCAATGTACCGTCAGTCTGAACTAAGGCTTTAATAGACTCTTCGGTATAAGTGTTCAATTGCAGCAAAAGATATAATTTGACTCTTAAAGAAGTAGGAGCAGTATCTGGGAGTATTCACGAAGAGCCAATATGACTATACAAACCCATAAATCTGATGCAATCAAAATCTTCAAGTCCTCAGAGAAATAGGACTCCCTCTTCCATGTCGCAGGATTGAAAAATCAAGGCTCTAGCTTCCAGTCAATCAACACAATCTAACTCCCTCCAATGAGCCCTTGCAATTAGTGCAGACCTGAGAATTCCCTTCAAAAATAAAACCTGTTGCAGGCCATCAAAAATCTGCTGTCATAGCTATCTCAAATAGTACCAAAACACTCCTTTAATAAAACAGCCAACAATTAGGATTCTTCACACTTGTTCCTAAGCAGAAACTTCAATAGGAGAGAAGAGTCCTAATGAATGAAGACTCTTTGCTGTTGCTGCCAGATCTTGGATCCTCAGGCAACAAGACTTCATTAAGCACCATTAAAGGAATCCTAGTAGCACTAGGGATGTCCACCAATAATAGCTGCAGGTTTTCCCATGTTTCCTTACTCTTCGTGTACTGTAGGCTTCAACTGAAGGTCATAAACAGTCCCAGTCGTGGCTACCCTGTTCTTCTTTGCTCAGCAAATCTCTTAGATCGAAGTAGCAGTTAGTCTTGTAGTACCCCTTGCACTGCCGCCAGGTGTAGAGGATTAATCTTCACCAAATCTTCTTTGGCATAGGAGGGACCCCTTTGAAATCTTCAAAAATCTTCTTTAAGATAAACAATCCCAAGGAGTTAGGATTCTCTAGTTCAGCCAAAGTAAACATGTGGACTAGGTTGACTTGAATTCCCCTTTGTAAACAGCTAATAAGAGTGATTATGTGACAGTAAGAAGGGCCCACATGTGGTTGCATGTTTGGTATTTACGGATTCGTAGACTCCACAT
The DNA here is from genome assembly GCA_025762735.1 of Platanus orientalis. Lineage (NCBI taxonomy): Eukaryota > Viridiplantae > Streptophyta > Magnoliopsida > Proteales > Platanaceae > Platanus > Platanus orientalis. The sequence goes on from JAOXJP010265635.1 coordinate 17,170, forward strand.
AAATAGAAGAGTCCCAACTGAAAGGGACTCTTAGGAGATAGTCAAGTCGTGTGGGCAATTGGATAGACCCCTTCCTTTTATTAAATAGCAAGTCCATATCCTATGAACTAATAATGGGGGCCCACAGAATATCACATGTTTCCCTTTCAGATTTGCAAGCTCTCTAAACTAAAGAGTCCAATATGGTGGGGACTCTTATATGATAACCAACTCATGGGAGACTCTTGAGCAGATCATTTCCTACTAAAAAAAATGCAACAGAATCCCATGAAATTAGGAGGTATCCCAAACTTGATCGCATGCCTCCTCCCAAGATCTCACATGAAGACTTTGAAATTTGAGGAGTCCATAAAATTCTGGACTCTCTATTTGTGCTTCATCAATCTGGTATCAGAGCCAGGTTCTAACTAATCCCCACTTAGTTGGGTTCCTTGGGAGTATTCTTTCAGCTAGTTCAATCAAAGGTGGCAAACGGACCAGATGCGGACCAGATATACATATATCCACATCTGTTTTTCAAAAAAAAAGTATATCCGTATCCGTTCCGATATCTGACGGATATCTATAAATTGTATCCGTTCCGAATCTGCTAAGGAATACCAGATATTGGATCGGATTACGGATATCTGATATATTATAAAAATATTAAAAAAAATACCTACTTTACCTTGATATCCATCAAACATTATATCTGAAATCCATCCTGTTGTCTAGTAAGCAAGTAAAGCAGATCAGCTTTTTTCTTTATTCACCTGAACACTTTTCCCAGACACATGATGTGTTAGCTTATAATTCCCCATAAAATACTACAGACATTTCTGTCATCACAGAACATTTTCTTCCTTGGTGAAATAGTTTTACCACTGACTCAATTGAAGCAGAACTTTTAGGGAAGGTGTTTCCAGGTTGTAAGCGCCCCACCTTTGGCCTGAGCTATTTCCTGGGGGCCCTCGAGTTAGCATCCTCATCCATTTTGGCATTTCCTCATCATCATCACCTGATCCTGCCACCAGCTAATGCTTCCTCCTCATTCACAAAACTCCATCCAGGGACAACCTTCCCTCCTTGTCTAATAACATTGCCATTATCATAAAAAAAATGAGATCCCATTTCCAACATGTTTCTCCCAGAGAATTCAGAGAGTATGTTTCCTTGACCAACGTTACTTGTTGCTCTATAAGTGGATGAAGCAACCTCAATGTCAGTCCTCTAAACATGCTGAGACAAAATTGAGAAGGCACTCTTCTGATCATCTTCCACTTGTCTTTCTTTCCTGAACTGGAATTAATGCCAGCCTCAATATCATTCCACCAAGATGAAGGATCCCAAGTACCTGTCAACAAAACATAGATTCCATCTTCAAAAGATTGAGAGTAAACAGATTTAATGGACAAGTGATAAATGTTCTCCATCTACCTGGGATTCCCATTGGATGTGGGTATCCACCTTGGAAATAGAAGCCAGGAAGGTGGGGTTCGTTTCCTGAGACAGCTCCTCCCGCTAGGAATAAAGGTTGCCACTTAGCATCTGTGGTTCCAATCAGAGTGAAGAGCACAAGGAGCGCCTGCTACCATGCTCTTTGCCAACAGGATTAAAATGTGGTCCTGCAAATTCAACAACCAAGAGCAATTAAAAAGTACTCTATAGACAAGGAAAATTGTTCTTGCTTGTTGGTCAAGATTATATGGACAAGGATCTTCTGGTAGTGCACAATACCAGTAGACATACAACCGTCTGTTGTGTCACCAAGTGCATGGACATGGAAGCCAAGAATCCCAGGTTTAAGACCACATATATTTGCAGTTACTGTAGTTGGACCTGAAATAATAACGCAACTACATAGATTATGATTTCACTTTCACAAGGGGTTAGAGATAACAAAAAGATTGCAGAATTCATCTAAACACTTGAATAACAAAAATCAATTGATACAAAACAGAAAATAGACAGATAAATGTTGATTTTCAAGAATTACTCTGCTAACGTAATTTACTACAGATCATAGCCATCAAAATCACATTTAATCGCAACCAAAAACCATCAACTTCACACGCATTGTTGAAAGGAATTTACAGCTACTGTTCTGGCATTGTTGCACTTGTCCTTCTATCTGTTAAAAAAAATGAAGAACAAGGAAAAATAAAAGAAAAGAAAAAGCTGTAGTAGAGTATACTAACTGTCCTTTCATTTCCAAATGGGGGCCTAAAATTGCAGCGACGAATCAATCACATTCTTCAAACATCCAATGGAATATCATCTGTAGTAGCAACTGGAAAACACAGGATGAATGCATTAGCTAAACAAACCAAACTACCAGAAATCAGATGAAGTTCTGCAAAGTGTATCGCGAATTTAGGTTGTTGGTGGGCCAATAAATTGTCATTGGAGAAACCTATGAAGCTGTGTAAACTCTGGTTGGGACTCCCAAATCCACTTGGATACAAAAATAGCAAAACATGTAAATTACACTATCATCTAAATAGCATGTAAAGTATAAATTATATAAAGTTAGCATTAATCATATATATCTGTATTTCTTAACCAGTTTCATCACCATGTCAATAGGTGACCCCTATTACAAAAAAATTATATAGTTCCATTCACAATATCTTCCCAAAAAAATCCAACAAATATGCAAAAGACCTTTCCGTCCATCCACAAGAAAACCTAAAAAAAGAAAGAAAATGATAGACAATTAATATACATTTTACACTGTCAAGAAAATGATTATAAATATTTTAAAGTTCTTACAGCATATAAGAGAGATTATCCAAAAGCCACCACATCACTATAATCAAGTTCAAATGATTTTTACTCCATGATTTCTAGCAAAATAATTTAAAAAGCTAACATTAACACGATAAAAAAACCTATTGAAAGTACAAACAAACCAATCAAATTTGAAACTTAATAGAAATGTTTGGTGCTTTTAACTAGTCTTGTGAACAAATCAATGCCTCGACAGTCATCGGAAACAAACAATTACAGGTTTGATCAAGTACATGCCCTCCAGTACCGAATGCAAAGTTCGAAACAACAGTAGAGATTGGAATGGCTAGTAGGTAACGAACCATCTTTGCAAGAATAGGGAACCTGTGATTGATTCTCCACCATTGTAAAATTTCAAACTCAACATTAAGTGCTAATGGTTCTTCCAAATATAATTTCAACTCCAACTTTTTAGCATTAGTACAGCTAGATCGAGAAGCAACATACCAACTCTTAAACTCTTTTAATTTCTTTCTATTACCATCAAGACCCTTGTTAATGTAGCAGTCTTGCAATTTGTGGAGAAAGCCTATCCTATTTGGAAGCCAAGCCTAAGAATTATCAAAGAAGGAAGGTCAAAGGAAGATGTCCATGGTAATTAGGTGTTTAGGATATTTTAAGCGGGGGGGGGGGATACAACATTTTGTGTTTATGTAATAAGGCCAATAGTACCAAA
>JAOXJP010265646.1:0-20614 GCA_025762735.1 Platanus orientalis
CCTAAAGAAAACAGTCATCTCCCGCCCACAAGGAATACCAAAACACCTCATCAAAATCATCTTTCAAATAACACTTGAAAAGGGTATTCGAAACGGAAGAATACAGCCTCTCCCGGTTATTAACCCAACCCTCAAAGAAACAGCCATTTCTATCCTTCTAGATGCACCAACAAAAGGCACCAAGAAGGAACCTCTAAATATCTTTGAGGCCCTTTCCAGACAAGCTATTCACTACCCGGAGCTTAGACCTTTGAAATAGGAAGATATGACCCAAGAAACACCCACTCGAGCAATGAAGAAGTTCCACACCTTACGGACTGTTGAACAATGAACAAAGAGATGATCTACTTTTCTTCCTCCATACAACACAAAGAAAATCCATTAACCAAAATCCACCTCTTTTTTTTAGGTTGTCCACTATTAAAATCTATACCAATGAAGCATTCCAATCTTGACTTAATTCGATTTATAATCAAGAAAGTACTTTATGAAATTGGTAGTATATGAAACTCGGGGCCTAAATACTGATCCCTTTTAATCTTTAAAGTTCTCACTCCCTAATGAGAATAAAAGCTTTCTGCATCTGGAAGCAACAAGGGCAGCTTAATTCTTTTCCACATGATACTTTTTCAAATGGTAGAATTCTTCATTAAAAACAGAAACTCTTTATGCAACAATCAGTCTGGAATTTTAAATTGAGGTTTTTAAAGGAGAAGACTGATTCCATATGTAAAAATCAACACGAAATGCTATTCACACAGAAATGGTGCAATAATCTGTCACATAGCAGGAGTCATTGTTTAACATAGTGCAGTAGCACAAGCACTTTGGTATGGACATAGCCTCTGCTCATTAACTTAATAAATAATCTGATAAGTGGTAGGGACATTAACCATTCAATCTAGTGTTACCAGAAACCTAGTCATCATCTAAGGTTATCCTTATTCATGAAAAGAATCTTCTGACTGTTGATAGGGGCTGCATAAATTATTTATTAAGAAAGATAGAAGATAAAAAATCAGAAAACATTTAACACGTAGTGGGAATATGCAACAATCATAGCACTCTTGGTTTGCATATATAATCAACTAAGGAATCAAGGATCCTATCTGCTATCGTCCGTCCACGAAGAATACAAGATAAATTATGAGCTCAATAACCATGGCAAGAAAAAATAGCTATAGAAAATATATATGGCAGAAGTAACTGATAAGGGCATTACTGGATACCAGTAGTCTTAAAAATATTATTATACTATAGTACCCCAAACTAAAAAAAAAAAAACAATTTTTTTATTGAACTCTTGAAACACATAGTGTATTCCGTTTGAATAATAAGGCCTAATTCATCATTCATCACATCCATTATGAAGGTAAGGAAAGAGTTTCAACCACCGTATTTCCAAATACCTAATACCCAACTAGCATACTTCCTTTTGTCTTCTTTTGTTTTAAGAAAAAAAATATAAACCTCTTATAACCAAGGGATATCACTCCTCTTCCACTAGGTAAAGGTTTACCATAAAGATATTTCATCAAGGGATCAAAAGGACAGTTGGGTTGGACCTTCAACTGAAGCTCAATGCTTCTATCCAATAAAAAGTCTATCCAACTGTGGTCATCAAACTAAGATCCCAACAACTGGATCTTCTCGAAGAACCACTTATATTTGTATGAGAAACAGATCCACACATCTCAAGATGTATTCACTGCATAGACATCTCATCCAGCATCTCATAAACAGGAAAAAAAAGAAGCAAAGCATACAGTATTACGCATGTCTCACTTCAACATCTCCCCGTCTGCTCAACAGCCATCACAAATCTACAGCTAAAGAAAGGGATTTAAAAATGTCTAAAACAGAATCCAATATTAATAAGTCAATGGATCAAACCCAATAATCCATTAATCACAAAATCTAAAGGAAACAAAAAAAAAAAAAAAATGAAAAATGGATCAAGATACTTCCTTGTTCATATAAGATGTAAAGGAATTGATTCGAAAGCATTCAAAACTACGTCAAACGAACAAATCAAATCAATCAAGCAAAACCCATTTGCAGAGTCTCCAATCAAATCAAGAGAATCAAACATTTTCCTCATCGAAAACAAATCAAAGATCAAAAAAAAAAAAAAAAAAGAAGATAACGAACTAACTCGTCTTCAAACATGAGACGCCTCTGAACAGCGTCCATGGCAGAATCAGTAACCTCTTCCATCTTCGAAGGCGTTAAGGTAGCAGCAACCGGAGACGAAGACGACGACGACGAAGAGGAAGAACAGAGGCGAGTTGAGAGGCGGCCTAGAGTGAGCGGTTTCCTTTTATCGAGTCTAGGAGACAAAGATGAAGTACAGGAAGAGAATCTTAAATTATTATTTTGAAGATTTCGATTTGAATGCTTGGGTCGATCGGCGTGTACCGTTCCGACTGCTCCTCCAACCCAGCTAGTGAGGCTGATTTGAGAAGAGGTTACCGACATAATTGGGGCTTTTTAAAAAATTCTTACGCAATAGTTTATCGACTCTTTTCCCTAACCCAACCCTTCTTTTTGCTAAAAGTAGCATGTGACTCTTAACTCCTGATATTACTTACCATATATATAATGTGAGAACAGGGGCAGCTTCACCACAGTCACATATATATTTTTCTTCTTAAACTCCAACCACCCTAAAAAAATTAATTTTTTTATCTTTTTTTCCACCTCAATGACTATTATGTAGTTGAATTTTTTTTCTTTTGTTATTCAATGGACTTTCATTGAGTTTATTCACAACTGTAAAACCTACAAAAATCAATGTTGCTGGTTATTTTTCATCCTTTGTCATTACCTGGTCAATACAAAAATATATTAATATTTTAAAATAAAAAAAAGAATAATTTCTTTTTAATATTGGTTTGGTTTCATATTAAAATGGTCTTAAAACCAAGTTATTCTGCAATTTCTAGAAAATTCAGCTTTTAACTCGGGTAATCAGATTGCTGATGTCATCTGATTTTTAACACCAAGTTAATCATGAATTTAATTGAGTAAAGTAACTCCACTAATTTTCAAATTACCAGCGGGTTTTTAAATCATGACAAAAATAGTGTTTCGAATTTAAAAGGGATGGGGGAGGAAGGCCCCTGAGGATTTGGTAGGACCAACTAAAGTCATCCTAAGGTAGGACTGATATAATGAACCAACACATCAGCACCAAAAAGTAAAAAGCTTCCCCCAAAAGTGTGAGTCACTTTTTCCAATGCTGGTGTGTCAGTCCCTAATGTCCCTACCTTAGGGTGATTTATTTTAGTTGGTCCTACCCAATCCGAGGTCAAGGGAGACTTATGGAGTACTCATCTAAAATGACATGCGGAGGGATGACATGCCCAATCTAACTCAACTATTTCATAGCTAATGCCCTTTTGATTGGGAAAAAATTAGGTGAGAACAAATCTTGTGAGAACTGTGGAAACGGCATCAGGGTGTGAACACATCAGCGCCGAAAAGTGATAAAATACCCTCCAAAAAGTGTAAATCATTTTTCGATACTGATGCATCAGCCCCTCTAGTGCCGTTTGCACAGTTCTCACAAGATTCGTTTGCACATAATCCGAGCCCCATTGATTGAGGCTAGTTGTGCCCATCCATGATAATAAGAACACGCAATTTTAATTTGGAAAGACAACTAATACAAGAAGTTAGAGCCATGGGTGGTGGGTAGAGAGGATGTAAACAAACACTCGCATTTATCAGATGTGCAATTCTAATCTATAAAACGACTGATGATAACTAATAGAACAAGAGCGAGCCAGGAGCAGTCATTTCAATAGATGTAATCCAAACACTCATGTTTATCAAGCACATGCATTGTAATTGTAAGTGTCCTCTCGCATTGTTTAAACACTTCTACCCATTAATCAAACCCAATCCTATAACTCCAACCATATTTGACATATGAGAGCAGAAGATGTCAGATTTTTTTTTTTCATGGAAGACCAAATGGTTAATGTTACCTGTACTTTATTGATACTTCTACCAAAAACTGAAGTAGAGAAAAAAGGGAGTAGTTTAGTTAGTTTAGTCAGTAACTATGCTGAGGATTTTGTCTGCTAACCTCTACTGAGGGTTAAAGGAGCAGGCACATCAGCGCTAGAAGTGATTTACACGCCCTCCCAAAAATTGTAAATCACTTTCAGTGCTGATGTACCTGCCCCCTTGACCCTCGGCAGAGGTTAACAAACAAGGGGAAGCGTATAAAATCTCAACTACCAAAGAGGGGACATGAGATAGAGACGAGAAATTACTAAGAAAAACACCAAATAGGGTTATGAGATGAGCGTTAGGTAAGATGAGAGTAAGGGTATCAACAGTTGGATCTAGGTTAGGTCCACAAAAACCTACAACAGTACTCTACTACTTGTCCCAGGTTCAGGTTTTGTGGTGTTCCTTGAATGAGAGAGATGATTCTAGACTTGGCTTGCAAAATTTGATGTACCTAATTGGGTTGCTTATACACATAATATGTAAAATGGAAAACGCCAAAACTTGAATTTTGTAAAGAAACATTGAAATAAAATAAATATGTTATAAAACAACAAAATGGGAGTTAATATCTACCAGGACGTTTTACCAACAAAAAAAAATCTACAAATGCATTCATAATGATGTTGATTATCACTATATACAAGATATAACGAAGAGAGCTGAGGTAATTACTATATATCATAATTTTAACTTAAAAACCTAGGCCTTTCTTAATTTTTCTTTATACTAGGGAAAAGTTTAGTAACAGTAGATGGTCACAAAAGGCCTAAGGTCTAAAAAATAATTTAACTCTTATGAAACTAAAACCTTGGGCTCCACATTTTCATAGGATTGATATGTTTCTCACTTCCATGTTTTGAAGCCCACCATTGCGATTAAAAGGTATGAAACATTTATTTCAAGGTCAAATTTTTATGACTCTTCCATACAAAATTTATTTTTCAACTATCTATGATCAAGGATCCCATCATGTATCATGGATCTTAATTGCAAGACAAAAAATCCTAATCTTGCTGTTTAAAAATGCCTCACGTTGCCTAAATGCCATAATTAGGAGTAGATCATCAACTTATATATATATATATATATATATATATATTATAATTGGACTAAATCATCCTTTGATTTTTTTTTTAAATAAGAGTCATAGCCGGTCATGTAGAATATGCACACATTATCCTTACATTATAATAAATAAATAAAACCTACTTTATCAAAAATAGTTTTTCATGAAAACCGAAATATACACCAAAGTTTTCAAGAAAAAAAAAATCAAAATTAAATTTTAAGACAGGCAAGTAAAGGCCTCTATTCCTTCTTCCCAAAAACTCTCTAAGAAAATCCCTTTAGTAATAAAATTTGGACAATAAACCAATCAAGAGAAACTCTTTAGGACTGTTAAAATTAATATATTTAAGTTGGAATATGTTAGATCTACATTCTTTTTCATTAATTTTCTCATTTCTTCTTTTCATATACCTATTCATTTTCACTATTAGATATTAGTGGATCTGTAATTTTAGTTATAGATCTATTTTGTGGACCAATTTTGTAAAAATACATTTTCATGTGAATATTCATGTATTTTTGTTTGGTTTATCCATTTTCACAATTTATAAGACTTAAATCTTTAACTTACAATAGATCTAGGTTTTCTATGAAATATATATGTCTAAGTTTGAAGGAATATGATTTATTATACATGTTGACATTTAAGATTTATCAACACCAAAATTTGGCACAGGCTTTTGGAGGGACCCTTCCCTAAGGAAGAAATATTGATCATTTAGAATCGATCATAAATAATCAAACAATTCTTAGCATCTCATGATTCATCACTTTCCAATCAATGTATAGGAAATTGAATAATCCTTATCCAAGGTTTATAAGAGATATGAAAGGGTGGGCCATTAAGTCTCACTTATTGGCTTCTTTAAGGACCCAGATTGAACCAATCCTATTATAATGATCCTTAACGATGGCTTTTTAAAGGTAATTTTAACCAAACTGAGTAGCACCAATATGCCTAGGGTAAGGATAAAATGTGTCATATTGTCTCACATAGGTTAACCCTTGGACCTGTTAGCCAAAAAAAAAAAAGAATGTTCTCAACAACCTTGAAGGCATAAAATGGAATCTAGCTGAGATTGGTAAGATCATCACACTTTATGATCAATTTAAATGTATCAATATGTTCAAAAGGATAAAAAAATAAAAAATCCTTGAGGACAAAAAATCCTAAAAGACCAAAAAATTCACAATAAATCTCAAATAAAATCCAAAAGATTTCAATAAATCCCTATAAATCAAAGGAAATCTCAAATCTTAAGAAACCCTGGGAAATATCAAATTGTATGATATATATCTCAAATCTTATAAAATCCCAAGACATCTCAATCCCATCAAGAACCCTATAAATAAAAAGTCAAATCTTTTTCAAAGAATCTTAAACTACATAAAAGGTCTCTCTCTCTCTCTCTCTCTCTCTCTCTCTCTCTCTCTCTCTCTCTCTTCCATTAATTTCATATTTCTCTCTTTACTCCCTCTGAATAAAATCCTAAGAAGAGGTGCTAACCATATACGAGAAATGTACTGCAAACAAATGTGTTACATCAAAGAAGACATAATCTTCTTTCATATTTTCTTATTTAATTCACATAATAATATTGATCATATAGTTATTTTTTTATTTTACATGTTAAATATGTTAAGTTTATATTTCATTTCTTTAGTACTATGATCTTTTGTTGTAAACACAATTATAGTTTTTCATTAACTTCGTGTTTCTGCATGATTAATTATTGTGGTATAACATGTTTGTTTGATGAATCAAAGGGTTAATATGTTTTATTTGTCATTTGCCTAATTCTTTATATTTATTTTTTCAATTAATTTGTTTTTATTTTAAACTTACATGCATATATATGTCAATCGATATTTTCCAAGATTAATTGGTTTTAGTTGATTGATTGACCAATCAAATGCCTAGCTAGGGAGACTTGTTTATGGATTTAGTAAGAATAATACAAAAAAAGTTAGGCTAGATGGAATAGGTAGGAGTTTAGCCCAATCTTCGCATAAATAGTCAATTTCCTAAGGCGGAGCATTTTGACAACACAAATACCAAACAAAGGCAAATTTGCTATGTTAGAGGAACAAAAAGCTACAAGAAGATGGAGGCTACCTGAAATGGGACCATGGCATGAGGGATCAAAGGCATGTATTTTCATTCACATACCCTCTCTCTTATTTTTGTAAGTTTTTATAATGATTCTATTCTCATAGTCCTTCCCCTAGTTTTATGTTTTATTTTCTTATTCCACTTACACACTTTCCATCTATTTTCTTTTTTTAAATTCTTTTTTCTCTTCTCTTTCTTTTTCCCATCCACACACTATTGTCTACATTGTGATATAGCTTACAATCCTTTTGATAAGGTGGTAATGTTTAAGTAGATCAAGATGATTTTTATAAACAACAATTTCAATTTGATGAGTGAGAGTCTTTTTTTCTATGACAAATATGTCTTTTGCTCAAGCTCATAAATTCCATTTTTCTCAACCAACACAACAATTTTCTCCAAAACTTAGTCAACCAGATCATGGTCTTTCACTTTCATTATAGGTAACTCCAATGTAGTAGGTGTAGCTAAACAAGCATACTCTATCATTTAGGTAACAAAAACCTCACTAAGGTATGCATCCTATATAACTACGTGGTTGGTATAGGTGGTAGCATGGGAATGCCTCTTCTGTCGTTATCCACTTTTGTACCATATTTTTATGGATATCCATAAAAACAATGTTACGCTATCTTATTATGGATATCCATAAAGACAATGTTGCGAATGCTTGGCCCATCTAATAAGAACCTATTAAGTCTTTAATTGGATCTTATCATTAGAACTTTTTCTTATTTTTAAGTAATGACTTCATATCTGGATACTTCTATTTAATATTATGTTGTCCTAATTAATCTCTTATTTTTTTTATTTTTTCTTCACATTCGCTAGGATCCTTTATTCTCACAAAAGGTTACTTCACCTCCCTTGATAAACTGTGTTTGCTACTTAACTCTATAAGGAATGCGAGTATGAATTTAGAGCATTTATAAAATGAGTTATTCTTATATTTATTTTTAAAGTGAGTTTGGAATACGAAAAAAGATGGAAAAAATTTATAGTATTCTCAATACATAGTTAGTAGACAAGTTGTTTGTTTATGGATTGAAATACCTTGTTGACAAACTATTTTAGGAGATTTTAAAATATGTCTTATTGGAACATTTAAAATGTCATTCACATGTTTGCTACTACAAAACTTTACTCCACTTTTTTTTTATCATATTTAGTATTAGTTACCAGTAAATGGATCATGTTTGATGAGCATGAAATTTGAAAGTCTTAAATTTGTCTTGATATATTCTTTGATTCATGAATTTTGAGGTCAAATAAAAAAAGAAAAAAGAGCAGATGAAAATGAATGATAATAAGTTTTGTATTAAGAAACATGAATGAAATAGGTTGAAACAGTCATTGTCATAAGGGAGGATATTATTCCTAGTAAAATAGGATTAGATAACTAATTTCCTCACAAGTAGAACAACCTTATAGTTGTTTCAAACAAACAACTATTTTTATTAGGTCCAAACCAACTCCTTTAGTTATTATAGAATTTTGAAGATATGTTTAACAATTTATCCCTTATGATATTTTTATCTTTTTAATTTTTATAATTTGTTTGGTTATGTGGGAATATGATTAAAGTAAGTTCTTAATCCAATTTTATTAAATTACAACTAACTTGTATTTTCATCTTAGTATAATACTCAGACTAATTTTTTTTACTTTAAACACACCAAACATGCTCACATGCACATTAATTAAATTAGGTATACCACACATCACTAACTCCTTAGATAATAAATGATCCAACAACTAAATGCTAAAGTGGGCTAAAGTAGGTAACTATAAAAACATATGAGATAAGAAAATTAATGTTTTTCCTAACTGATAACGAAACTATTTATCCAAGAACTTTGAAAGTTGACTAACTTGTGATGTTCGGCACTTCAAATTTTATGAAATTCCAAAAACAAACTATTCTGTATTATAAATTTAATGTTTAACCCCAACCATAAAATAAATTGGAGGCAACTTCAAGTCATCATACATTAGATCCACAACGAACAGGTTTCTTTTCATAAAAACTCACTCATTATGCAAATTTGAGACTCACACCATGTTAGGAAATGTGTGTGTTTGCCATTCTTTCTATGATAAATTATAGAATGACCCCCTATACTATCTGACAATATACAGTCTTCCCCCTTGACTATCGTTAGTACCAAAATCCCCCATGTAAGAAATATTTTGGTTACAGAAGTTAGTCATAATGTATTTTTACCAATATACCCATATTATATAACCATTTTTAAAATAAAATTATTTTAATAAAAACCCTAAAATACCCTTTATTGAAATAAAACCTCGTTTTGAACCGAAAATGTTTCTTCCTCCTCCCTGACGACAGATCTGCCCTGCTACTCAAACTTCTGTCGTCAACTATGCTTTTCTCCCTCTCCGTGGTGTTGCCAACCATACTCATATCTCTCTCTCTCTCTCAAAGTAGTTCTGCCAGCTTCTCTCTCATTCTGATGGTGTTACCAGCCTGTCTTTGTATCTCATCGCTAACCATTTATCTCTCTTTGTATTTCATCACTTGCCATAATATCTCTCCTTAAATCTTGTCATTAACCACTGTGAGTATACCCTCTCTTTCTTTTTTTTCTTTTATTGAATGATTTTGGGATTTTAGGGTTTAGGGATTTCAAGTTCTATTTGATTTGGGAGGGTTTTCGTTAGGGAATTTAGAGCTCATTTTAGTCCTAAATTTTAAAGGATAGTTCATTTTGATAAAAGAAAAAAGATTCATTCAATCCCTAATCAATTTTGCTCGATTAAGCCAAATTATCAATCAAAACATTGTTTGGGAGGTTCAAAAAATGTGATGGTTCATTCAATCCTGAATGGAAACTATAGTTCATATGATTTTTTGAGAGGTTTGAAGCATCACATTTTTTGAACCTCCTTCATTGAATTGATTTGTGAATGAAGGGTAGCCTTGATGTTTTGATTTTACTTTTTTTAAAGTAAAGGGTTTTGAACTGAAAGTTATTTATCTATTATATAGTGATGTATTATTTGTTTATTGTTTTATGGTGATGAATGGTGGTTTAATGGACTGGTGGTGTGGCGGTATGAATGGTGGTGGATGAATAGAGATGGTGATATACATGGTGGTTGAATGAGTGGTGTGTGATTGGTGGTGTTTATAGTGGTTGGGAGTATGTATGGTGGATGGTGGTATTTATGGTGGTTGAATGGGGGGTGTGCTTGGAGGTTGAATGAGAGGGGGTGTACATGGTGGCTGAATAGGAGGTGCATGGTGGCTGAATGAGGGGGGTGTGCATTGTGGCTGAATAAGGGGTGCATGGTGGTTGAATAGGGGGTGAATGGTGCTTGAATGGAGGTGTGTGTGCATAGTGGCTAAATGGGGGTGTGTGTGCATGGTGGCTGAATAGGGGGTGTGCATTGTGGCTAAATAGGGGTGTGCATTGTGGTTTTTGGGAGCTTTGAAGCATCAATGTCTTTGATTCATGAATGAGAAATGGTCTTGATGTTTCTGATTTTAGTTTGTTTGAAATAGAGGATTTAAAACTGATTTTTTTTTTGTTTATACAACTAATTGAATGTATTATTATTTTTTTTTTTTGGTAGTAATTATTTTGTAAATGGTGGATGTTTATGGTAGATGAATGTAAGGTGTATGATGCCTGAATGAGGGGTGTATGGTGCCTAAATGGGGGTATTTATGGTGCTTGACTGTACGATGGAAAAGTCTTCGTATTTTTCCATATTTTCCATAATATAATCCTATTTAGATTGTGTTGTCATTGTTTCCTATACTTAATAACAAAAATATCTATGGACTTTGAATCATCTTTTAACACCAACTTTTTGGAGTTAAAGTATTCAAATGTTAATTACAAATGTGAAAAAATAGTAATATGGGTATCTGAATCTAAAAAGAATCAAGATAGATTGTATTATTTTTACACCAAAAAATTGGTAAGTATTTTCAATAGTAATACACAATTATTGTTATTTATTTAATTTGTTTATCATGATTGCTGGTAAATATTATTATAGTGAAGACAAAAACACCAAGAAAACCACCTTGTTTTTTTTTAGTAGTGTTATCCTTATAATAGAGGTCTTGGATATTCTGAAATATACAAACAATTAGAAAATCTACAAAGCTGAATGAAAGATATGGATGTAGAGATGAAATTTTTGAAAGCACGAGGAGAAGGACTTCAGAATTCCATTGGATTTTTCAAGGGATTGTCAATGATGACTTTTTTTTTTGGCATACTTTTTTTGTCAAATCTTTATAATGGTATTTGCAATTAAATATACTAGTGATCATTATATTTTTTGATGATATAAGTGGATCATCCACCTATTGGTAGAAACAAAATTTAAGTATTTTATTGATGATATTTGGTGTAGATGTAATAGATTGATGTATATGGTTTATATGTGTTTATGAAGTTGATACCATGACAAGTGTTTTAGGTTGATGATTTTGGATCCAACACAAGGTTCATATGTTAATGATCTTGGTACTAAAACAAGTGTTTTAAGTGTTATTTGTAGTGGTTATATGGTGGTGGTATATTTGATGTGTTTGCACAGATTCATAAGTTCATATTTGAATAGTTATTTGCAAAGGTTCATATTTGAATATGTGTTTGTAAAGATTTGTATTTGATATGTATTTGCATAGGTTCATATGTTCATACACAAGTTCATATGTTTATACATAGGTTCATATTTGATATGTCCATATATGCATAGATTCATGTGTTTGCAGAGGTTCATATTTGATATGCATTTGCACAAGTTCATATTTGATATGTTTGCACAAGTTGATATTTGGTGGTTAGATGATTGTGATTCTTTGAATTTGTAAAGATTCCCTTTTGTTTCCATGAATAATTAGTGACTTGGTCGGATATGTATTGTTCTAAGTAATGAGTCTTTAACCTATGAGTCCTAAATACCAAGGGGTATTAATCAATCCATTTAAATTGTTAGATGTGCATCAGAGTCTTGAACAACCTAATCGGGCTGTTTGATGAGTATCGGAGTATTAATCAGTCCATCAGACTGTTGGATGTGTATCGGGGTCTTAAATAACTTAATCGGACCTTTAGATGAGTATCGGGGTAGTAATCAGTCCATTGAACCATTAGATGTGCATCAAGGTCTTAAACAACCTAATCAGGCCATTTGATGAGTATTGGAGTAGTAATCAATCCATTGGATTGTTAGATGTGCATTGGGGTCTTAAACAACCTAATCATGCCTTTAGATGAGTATTGAGGTAGCAATCAATCCATTGGACCGTTAGATGTGCATCGGGGTCTTAAACAATCTAATCAGGCCGTTTGATGAGTATCAGGGTATTAATCAGTCCATCAAACTGTTAGATGTGCATCGAGGTCTTAAACAACCTAATTAGGCTTTTAGATGAGTATCAGAGTAGTAGTCAGTCCATCGGTCCGTTATATGTGCAATGGGTTCTTAAACAACTTAATTGGGTTGTTTGATGAGTATCGGGGTATGAATCAGTCCATTGAACTGTTGGACGTGCATCAGGATCTTAATTAGTTCACATAGACAGTTTGATGAGTATCAAGTCATAATCAGTCCATTAGATGCGTATTGGGTCTTAATCAGTCCACTTAGACTGTTAGATGTGAATTGAGGTCTTGATAAGCCTAATAGGGCCGTTTGATGAGTATCAGGTTATTAAATAGTCCATTTAGACCATTGGATGCTTATCTGGTCTTAAGCAGTCTACATAGACCGTTTGATGAGCATCAGGTCATAATCAGTTTAATCAGACCATTGACACTGTCCTTTAAGTTACATGAGACAAATGCATTTTCCTCTTTATATAGGACAAGGTCATTTTCGTCATGGTAAAACAATTCCATATGCCATGAGGATATTTTTGGATTTTAAAAACTATTTTTGGTCACCTTATTCCATTGACTAACAGTTAACAACGGATAACTAACGACAGGGTGTTTTTTGAAACCAATAATGTAAGTCAAAGGGGATCTTTGATATTATCGATAGTCGAGGGGGGAGATTGTATATTGTTAGATAGTACAAGGGGTCATTCTATAATTTACCCTTCTTTCTATTCCATTTTAGTGTTTTAATGTCTATACTTGCTTGCAAATCTCAAATAAAATTTGATAAAGAAATTTATTATAATAAAAAATTTAAAATCTCTTTAAACAAACATAATCGTATAGTTGTTTAAAGAAAAATCTTACATTTATCTTCACTTGATAATATAATTACCAACGAACAATCATATAGTTAAACATGTTGAATCGTACGATTATTATAAAAAAATAACTTTCATTTTCAGTAAAAAATATATAATTATTTTATTTTTATTTAATTTGATAAACGAGTTAAATGATACATTTTTATAAGGTTCGTATATATTTTTGTTAACTTCATTACTATTTGATTAAGCTGGAAAATGGCTAAGGTGAATTTTAAACCCATTTTTATTTAATTTCAAGTAGTTTATAATTTATTTTAATACAAATAATTAAAATTTTATTTCAATTAGAACACACCAAATATATTTACACATATTACCTTAGTTAATAGATTAAATTAGGTATATCATACACTATTAGACATACAAGTAAAGTAAGAGATAGTGTAGTAACTATTTATGATAGAATAAACCCAACATGAGTCCAATAATACTATTTTATAGGTGATAAATATTTCCTTTAAGGCCTTTAAAGTCAAAGATGAAGACCTCACCTAAAGCGATTATACACTAAACCCTAGAAGTTAGGAACCATTTTAATAAAAAAAATTCTAATTATTTGATTATTTTTTAGGAATTTCTAGCAATATTGTTGCATGGTGAGATATGAATTTATAAAACTGATTAAATTTAAAATAATAGAAAACTCCTAAACTCTTGAGGGATTAATCCATTTTGCCTAACTTAAACCGAATTTCTTAAGTCTAACTATCAAGATAAAATCAATAAAGACTAAAGTATATTCAAATAGGTAACTACCAAAATAGATAATGTGGGTGTCTTATGTCTTTCCTAAGTCATGATAAAATAACTTACATATGAATCTTAAGAGTTAATTAGTTCAAAGTGAAATTTAAATTTTTTAAACTATCAAATTCAAAATTTATTTTATTTTTCAAAATTGATGTCAAGCCATATTAATAATAGAAAAATATTATTTCATAATCATTACAAGATGAATTCATAAGGGATTTGTTGTTTTTTTTAAAAGGGTCCACTCATTATGTGATATTCAAGGTATACAAGATTTTTTAATTATACTTTTATGTTCTTTTTTTTTTTTTGTATAAATTACCACTTGATTTGATTTTTCTAATGCTGAATTTATACATTTGGGATCAGGCTGTTTGTTGTTGTTGTTGTTGTTGTATATTATGCATATATTAGTTTAAGTTAATTACAAAAAAATTATATTACTCATTTCTCATTTTTGTTTATAGACCTAATATTTCATGTTAAAGCAAAATTGACTTCATGATATTAAATTAATCCACATAACATCTGATGTTTTAATCATTTATAACCGAAATAGCTATATGAGATAACTTTTTTATAGTGTCAAGAATTTTGAAAAAACAACTTTATTCTACGAGGTCAGTTGAACTTGCTATTCTTTATATATATTTTCTTTTTTATTCATCATATTTTAACCTTTGTATAAATGTTTATCAATTTATCTTTAAGTCTCTTAATATTATAATTTTTTGTACTTTTCAAATGATAGATCATGGAATAAAAGGATATGATAAAATCTAATTTAATAAATCTAAATTTGTTTATATTTTAAGTTATGTATATTTACTTTGACTATGATGAAATTAATGTTTTTATATACCTTATATATTATTTCTATTTTTTAGATAATTTTCTTTTTATCATATGAATAATTTCCCGATGATAAAAAAGATAATAAAATTTTAATTAATGAAGTAAAGTTTTTAATTTCTTAAACATTAAAATAAGAATCTAATAGTATTATCCACATATGTGAGACTTTTTTTTTAATGTATAAAATCTATAAGTGGTAGTCATCCTCTACTAAGATCTAATTCATTCAAGTTTAATTAACTAAGTCCTTGATTATCATATTGTGAAAACATGATCAGTAAATAGATATAGATTAAAGTAAATTCAAAATACAATTCTCTTACATACCAAAGTGAGTTTTATAGTATTGTGTGCACATGATGAAATAATCATCTAGAAGTTTCGGATTTTAGGAATGGTGTTCATCTGTGAATCATTATCCTAATCCACTAAAATCCTTCAACCATTATTGCTTTGTAAATTGAATTATTAATTTTATGTAATCCTATAATGACCTATAAAATAATGTATCATATTAAATCAATTTATTTATTATTCATTATTTATATTTATATATTTTTTTCTTCTACAATATGTTAGATATGAAGTTTCATGTTTACAATCTTTTTTATGATTAATAATTCAAACGCTATATATCAAAGAAAAAATATAATACTAAAATGGACATGGACAAAATTAATTTAAATGCATCTAGAATGAGGATAATATATCCAATCATACAAAGACAAGAATTATGTGTAATTATTTATTATTTACTTAATTTTATCATGTTAATTAATGATTCAATAGAGCCTAATAGGTAACTGTGAATACAAGTTTACTAGATTTCCTAATACTTTCTAATTCATAACCAAAATTTTATATCCATTGACTTTGGTAATGGTGAGTCATTTTTGGAATTCCTTTTTTTAAAAGTATTTTTGAAATGAAACTGTCTTGATTTTTTTTCTAATTTGATGTCCAATCATATCAATAAATATTGGTAATCAACTTTTAATCCTTTTGAGACTTCCAAGGATAAAATCCCAGAACATGCGTTCATAGTCAAACAATTTTATCAGAGTACTTATGAGTTTAAACCAAAGTTTTTTTTTTAATCATTAATTAACCATTTTCTATAGAAGGTTGTATATTTGTTGAATCCTTATTATTAATTCATTTTATAGAAAATCATAGATTTTTTAAACACTCCATATGTGTTTTTATTTTTTCTTGAAATGCGTCTAAGATCAACTAAGCTTGCATGCACCGTGCACTCATACTATTGCGTTTTCTCATTGTACTTTCTATAATGAAAAATATCTTATACCTATTAGGAGGCCTTGAAGTTTAAGTCTCAAATGGTCTATTTCAACACAGGTAAATGAATAAACAATTAAAGCCACCAATTCAATCTATGTCAAAATAATGCAATGATCTTTCAAGGCATAAGAAACTTGAGTATACAAAAAAAAAAAAAAAAACTTTGAAATACATTTATCATACATTCTTGGGAGAGCTCCATTTCAAGAAACTATTGTGTTTTTCTTATTTATTAGCTATTGAATTATTAATGTGATGGATGGAATGTAAACTTTTATTAAGATTTTTTTTTTTTTTTTTTTGTAGTTGGAAGTGTCATTTCCTTGAATTCAAACGAGTGAGATGTGAGAATGATTCTATTTAAGAGAGTTTCTCAAAGAAAATGTGGCTCCTTGATTTTTCTTCTCTAAAGGTTTTCTTCTAAAATAAAACAAAGAGAAAAAATGATTTTTTCATGATAAGAAAACATGATTTTCTTTGAGTTGTGAGAAAATATGAGAAGGGTGTTCTATATTGTTATAAAGAAAATAATGAATGTAATGGGTTCTTGGGTTTTTTTAAGACTTGGGATTGACTCATAAAAAAAAAAAAAAAAAGAAGAATCTACTCTATTGTAATTTAAATTTCTTTGATTCATAGTTAAAACAAATAACACTAGTAAACATAGATCAAAAAGACGAATCAGATAAATTTATTGATTTGTGTGTGTACTTTTTGATTTATTTTTGTTGATTTATTTATTGCATTTGTCATGAGTGGTTTATCCCTATCTCCCATCATGTGCTATATTAGGGTTATTTTCTTTATGCCAATAAAAACAAACATAGGAAGACATTAGATGTCAAAATATATGGATGATTTCTTGATCTTATTTACCTTATTATCCTGAGCTAATGAGTTAGACCATTTTACTCACTTTTAAGAGTTTAATATTAATTAAGGTCATTGTGTCCTTTTCTTTCTTTCTTTTGAGTATTGTACTACTTGTGGTTTATGTTATATATAGTTAAGAGTTTGTATGCTTATCTTTACAAGTTCTCTATTTAATAGACAAATTGGTTAGCAAATTGTAACCCCAAGAAACATAATTACATTCACATGACAATTTCAATCTCATGTATTAAACAAATTAAACTTTACATGTGGCTGTAATAAATTAACTTTACTCAAGGTAAAGCAAATGAAAAATAAATCTAGAAAAATGTCCCGAGATTTTCTTACCCTTTGTGTGAGTGTGTATGTGTGTGAGTGTGTGAAATATTATATTTCAAATTTAAAATTTTAAATGATTTAAAAGAACTAAAATTTGAGATTATTTTGATTGGAAACATTGATTTTGAAAATGAAAAATTAAAAGGTGTTGCATAGAGTTGTTAGGAGTTAAAGTACAACCTAAACATTGACTTTGACAATGGAAAAATTAAAATTTGTGATAGTTTGATTTGAAACATTGTCTGTATAAATGATTTAGAAGAAATAATTTGTAATATTTTGATTTGAGGCATTGACTTTGAAAATGAAAAATTAAAATGACTTTCATAGACTTGGTAGGTGTTAAAAGACAACCTATGCATTGACTTTGAAAATGGAAAACTAAAATTTGTGATATTTTGATTTGAAGCATTGCCCACTTTCAGGTTAGGTTAGAGCAAAATGGGGTGTCAAAGGTGCACATGGTCCAGGTAAGCTCAATGGGCATCCAATCTTCAATGAAGATTTTATACGCTGACCCCTAACCTCCGCCCCTGTCCACCGATGGTCAAGTGGGAGGAAACATCAGAGCAGAAAGTGATTTTCACTTTTTGGGGGTGAGAGTGTAAATCACTTTAGACGCTGATGTGGTCGCCCTTTGACCTAGGCATTTGCCTATGCTCACCGAGCGTAGAAAAGCCTCGCTGTCCAATCATGGTCCACAATGGGTTGAGCTTAGGTTGTATTTTCAGCCTGTGGCCCAGACCTAGGCCTCATTTTATGACATGTTAGGGAACAGCTTGTTTGGCAGCAACCTGTAATGTAATCATTTCATTTAAGTTTGTCAAGGCATTTGTAGCTATTAGGTAATGGGTCGTAATGAACTCATTCAAATTTATACTGATTTGTTGACTACAATTAGAAATGAAGTCATCTTAGGTTTTTCTATAAAATGAAATGATTTATGTTATCAAACACAAATCAGTGCAAATCTAAATGAATTCATTACAAACCATCCCGTTGTGGCTACAAAAGCCTTGAGAAACTCAAATGAAATGATTTCATTACAGGTTCTCACCCCACACCTTAAGCCCGAAGGACCATATGCATATGTGAAAAAGTGTCTAATGCCTAATCATTGCAGAAGAAAACCTTGTATCTTCTTGAGATATTTGCCCCTAACCCAGTTACCTTACCAAATTAACAAACATCTTTTAGTCCATCGCGACAGATCTTTAATAGAGAGAAAAAAGAAGTCAAATATCATTTTTTTGGTGGCTTGGCATTACTAGTTACAGGTTTAGTCTGGCCCTACATTGAAGAAATAAGTACCGGGCTTAGGCTGGTACAGCCCAAGTCCAACCACGTGGATCCCTACATCAGCCCCTACCCACTCCATGAAACACATTTTAATCTTTCATTTTCAAAGTTAATGCTTCAAATCATAATATCACAAACCTTATCTCTTTTGAATCATTTAAAATATTAAATTTGGAACACAATACTTCACATACGCATGCACGCAAGCACACAAAATGTGATAAACTCTAGGGACATTTTCCTAGATTTTTTTTTTTCAATTTCTTTACATTGGGTGAAATTATTTAACTACTACGAAAAGTAAAATTAATTTGTTTAAGACATGGGACATTCGTAATTTGCTAACCAATTCATCTATTAAAAAGAGAACTCAGTAAAGATAAGCTTAAGCTTTCATAATTTTTCCTTCCAGGAAACATTTTTTAAGGGTCAACTAGATTACATTGTTATACAAGCGTTATCTTTCAATAATGTGGATGAATGGTATGGTCGATTAAAATAATTCAATAGATAGGTGACCATTTAAATTTTCATATGACCAACGCCTAATAAATTATGTAGCTCTACCTACCACATATTTGGACTCTTCCCATGTAACGGGGACAAATATCCTCTGAACCGGGGTGCAGAATACACCATCTTTCGGACTCATATCCTTTGCGCCCCAGGAACTATGCGCTGCGGGACGCCCCAAACACAAAGGGGGATGGGGCCTTTCACGGCTCCCCATCTCACAGCAGGGGTAAATCCATACACTTTTTATGTGGGGTCCATCCCCTCTGTGAGATGGTGTACGCTTTTCACCCTGGTGCAGGGGAAATGGCTCCGATATTGGGCTTAATCTTGCCATTTTTGAGATGATGTAAAAAACACATAGATCTCTTTTGGGCGGACACCTACTACATGTAAGATTATTTTCCTACATAACTTGGCGTCCATCTTTTCTAGGGTTCAATTTTCCAGCTTTATTGTATTCTTATAAAACAAATAATAATAATAATAATAATAATAATAATAATTAATAAAAGATAAAGAAGAAGAAAAAAGTAATATCCATATTTTTTTCCTTTTTTTATGCTAGAAAATGCTACTATTGTTAATTAAATATATATTTTCTATTTTAGCCCATCCCCCATTTTTCTGTCATTCGAAACAAAAGTGAACCCATTAATTACCTCTCTCATCTACTAATTATGTGAGTTTCACCAAGAAAATATAAACAAAAAAAAGCTACTTGAGGTTTCTTCCACTTCTGTTTTTGCTAAAAGACTAAATAACCGGAAAAGATTAGGTACGAAAATCTGATTTTCCTGATGTATTAGAGTAGCATAAGGGGTGGACACATCAACATTGAAAAGTGATAAGCACCCCCCAAAAAATGAAAGTCACTTTTTGGTACTGATGTGTCAACCCCTTAATGTCATTCTAATACATCAGGAAAAACAAATTTCCATACCTAATCTTTTCTGATAATTAAAAATAATAATAATAAAAATAAAATAAATTAAACGAACTAGGAAAAAAAAAAAAAAAAAGTGGAATGCTACTATTACCCTACATATTTATAATAGAATCTAATTTACATAATATTCTTAAAATACCCGTAAACATTTTTGTATTATAAATAGAATCACATAATTTGACTCACCTACCTGGTCAACAAAGTGGTACCTTCCTTGGTGCAAACAACCACTGAATTCGGGATCCCTATCGTATCTCTCATGTGAAACACCAAGTTG
>JAOXJP010265657.1:0-20612 GCA_025762735.1 Platanus orientalis
GCATGCAGGTATTTATAAACTCTCAAAATAAGTTTGGAGAAGAGTCCTCATTTGAGTATAACTCTATTTCTCCCATATCATTTTTGTTGAGATGGGATTCTTCAAATCTTATCCTAAATATTTAGGTGATTCTTCTATGCGAGAATCCACCTTCCTTCGTCTTCTGGATAGTTGTGATACTCACAAGAGTCGTGGTTATCCAAAACAACCTTCCTATAAAGAGATAAAATTGATTTTCAGTTTCTGGTTTCTGTATTTCGTGATTCCATTTTCACACACTTTTTAGTCGAGAGTATATTACTGAACTCCTTTGACCAATGGTGAAAGAAGATCCAAATATTCATTCACCATTAAATTGGGGGCAAATGAGAAATCTATTTCTCATTCGCACACACTTTTTTGGTGTCAATAGCTAACCCCTTGAAAAAGGCATTGCGAGTGTGACAAGGAGACGATGCATTTTTCGAGGCCAAAATAACAGATTTCAGTTATTCTTGTTAGTACCTTCTTTATTTACCCTCGAGACTTTTCAAATTCTTTGCCTTTAACAGTTATACCCCTACAAGTATATAAGCCTTCTTCTTTCTTCTTTAACTCATATTCTCAGTAGAACTTCGATCAAATTTTCCTTCCTTGCAAACGTAAGTTCTTTCTTCATTTTTGTTTTTGTTTTTGTTTTTTTTTGGATGATCATATGCGGTATGTTATGCCATGGAAGAATGCATGTTTTTCTATCTCTTTGATTTCAACTTCTTTTCTTGCACAAAAGAGCAAATCTTTGTTTGACCAAGAACACCTTTGAAGAAACGTCAGGATAGAAGTTCAGGCCATTTTCTTTTAGGAATTCGTCTTCCCTGTTTACAGTTTCAAATATCATCCTCGTGATGATTATCACCTTTCACAGCTCATTCGTGACCTCCTGGTTAAATCAGTGAGTTTCCTATTTGAGTGGATTGCGAATGATTTCTCCCCATTTCATTTGCAAGTCGAGTTTGAGCCACTCAATGTACGCGAATGATATTGGAAACCTCATTTGCCCACAGTTTATGACATTCATGGGCTATCTTTCATAACTGATAAAATTTCTATTTCTTTGCTCTTTTCAGGTAATGGCACCCAAAATAAAATCCTCGAGGATAAAAAGGGGTGAATCCTACGTCCCTCCTGTTGAAGTTCATCCTAGAAGGATGAGACTTAGGTCCTAGACCAACCCGAGGCCTGTAGTGAGACCAAGCCGCCTTGTTGACCCTATACCAATCATCATTGACTCATCTGATTCTGAGGATGACATCCCTACACCAATAGCCAATCCTTCATTAGAGACTAATTATCCTTCGGAAGCTAATCCTGTTCTAACCCCAGAGCCTGTCCCCATCTCGGAACCTACTCCTTTGTTAGGTATTTGCATCTTTATTAGGAGTATTCAGGTTATTTCCATTTCTGATTTTTTTATGTAGAATTATCCTTTAAAGATGAAGCAGTCTTGCCACCATGGAACTATAGTGAGGCGGAGTTAGAACATTTTCATGATAATGCAGCCCGATCACGTGATGCCCAAACTCGTCTTTTGTAAGGTCTTACTGAAATAGATACTGCAATAATCACACTATCATGCACTCAGGCTAGGGCTTTAGCTTGTTTGGATGATGTGGAAATGTATTTCAAGAATCCTGGTATTAGAAGGACCGTAGAGTCTCTTTTAGACTCTATTATAGCTATTGCTCAAGCCGAAGATACCTTAAGTCTTGCTTAGTTTTCTCATAATCTTAAAGTCCTTATTTAAGACTTAGAGGAGAAGATAGCAGACTTGAATCAGATCCACACAAAGACAACTCGCCAGCATAGTTTTGCGAGTGCAAAATAGAAGATGTTGGTGAAGCGGTTTTATTACATCAGGACAAAGTGTGCTAGCCTTTGGCACGAGTTGAATGGCTACACTGCCATCTTAGAAGACATCGAGGGTGGTGTTGAGCATAGAATGCAACTGATTGCTTAAGCCAAAGTTATCTTTACTGCTAGATGAGAGAACGAAAATGACAAAATCCACCTTGAAGAAGTAACCAAACGGGCTGATGCTGACGCCATCCTTTAATGACATATTCCTATCTCTATGGCCTTTTGGACTTGTAATCCCTGTTCGGCATTATTAATGAATTGTCTCTAACTTGCTTTTCTTTTATTTAAATAGTCATAGTTATTTGTTAAGCCTTTCAAAACTGAACAAAATGATCGTTTGTGAATATTGTGCACTTTAAAAAATCTGATTTTACCCATTCTCTAACTCCTCAAAGGTTGGATGTTTTGCCAGGATTTAGGTAGTAATCATAACCATCAAGTTTTCTGATATCCAAAAGAAAACATTTAATTTTGTCCATAGCGAATGGAAATAATTTTTATCATTCACCAGTAAAACCGTGGTGAATGATGAACTAATTCTTTATTCGCTCACAAATAATTTAGGACGAATGGAGTTTTTATTTATCTTCTCATTCACGCACGATTTTTGGATTTGCACTCTTCAAGGGGTAATGAGAGTTGGCGGCACAAGTCTCTTCGATTACCTACACATAGTAGATGAAATGACATTTTTGCCCTTATGCACTGGTGTGCCTTTTCAAATTGCATGTGTTCTAATAAAATTACCCCCGCGGGTATAAAAGAGCCCCTTTCGTCTTCCTTTGTCATCTAGAACTTTTAGAGTCTGCCATTACTGACTAGGCAAAGCTTGTAATCTTTACTCTTTTTGCCTTGAATCCTTTACTTTGAAACCTTCCAATCGATTTCTCTTGTCTTGGCGAGCATTCTATCACCATACTTTTCTATTTTCAATCGTGAGAAATCCTCTTGCGGGAACTTCTTCCGTTTTCTTAAACCCAAAACTTTTCTTCGATTCTAGGTGAGTATCAAACCTTCAAACGCTAGTTTCCTCTTGATAGATAGCTTGAACTCAATACTGGGACTTTTTTTAGATGAACTTTGTATATTTTGGCTTTGTTTGGGCATCTTTAAGCTCTAAGGCACCTTTAGGAATTCCGGTCTTCTTCTTAAGCAACGACTGGACTTCTGGCAACCATTCACCGCCTTTGGGCTGGCTTGAGTGGTTGCAAAATAATCTCCCCATGTTCACTCACGGGTTGAGGTGCCTCCCATTTATGTCCTCGCTAAGCAAGATGTTGGGCATGAATGGGTTGAAAATTTCTTATTCATGCACAACAAAGCATAATGACATATACCCGCATTGTGCAAAAATGTTGGCGAATGGAGATCAGGATCCTTATTCGCCACAAAAAATGCACGTTTGAGTAAAAATTGTATAGTGTTGAAATATTCATTTGTACTTAACTTCTAATCTTGGGCTTATCTTCTTTGCAGAGTCATGGCTTCCAAAGGAAAACTTTTATACGATCGCGTATGTCACGAGAGCTTTTTCTCTCTCATTCATCAAAGGCACGAATTGGTTCATAGCTAGAGCCTTTTTGATTTAGACCATGTGCCAAGTCCTCTTGACTACATTAGACAAGTTTGTAAGGGTTGGTGCCGTTTAGATAACCGGGCTCGTTGGGACAACTCTATTCGTGACACCCTTCTCCCCTCCATAAAAGAAGGAGAACCTCTCAAAGATTCTACGACTAGTGATTTTAGGAGCTTAATCTGAAAGATTCGATTAGGAGAAGTGGCATGGGTTAGCTAAAGTTACAGAGGGTCTTCCTCCGTTTCAGTTGGAGGAAGGAAATGGGAGGCTCTTATTGAGCATTGCCTCAACAAGTACCGTACAGAGATAGATGCCATAGGCATGGCTGAGGCACTACGTGGCTCCATTGGTAGCTTTGATAAGCAGTATATGATGGTGGAAGAGGCCATTTCTAGGTGGTGCCCTGACACCAATACTTTTTTATGTCAATATGGTGAGCTAGGGATCTCGCTATGGGAATTTATTGGTGTGAGCCACATGCCACTTGAAGGGAGATTGATGGAGGAGTACATCCCTTTTAATGCTCATTTTGATACGTTCTCCGCCACATGTCGAAGGCCATTTCAAATATTCTCTAAGTTTAATGACATCAATGTTTCATATGGTGGTTAGTTAAGCCACATCAACGAGGGTCCTTCGGGCCTATCTACCCTGGGAAAACCTTTGTCGTGGACTAAGGACAATGTCCGATGGAGCATTAATCTTGATGGCCCCACGTTCTTGGCCAAGGTGTATGCTGCCTTTTTAAGTGGATGGGCCCTCCCCAACAGTGTGGGTGAACATATTGCCCTAGTGTGTTCATTGTTGCTACCAACCTTGCTAACGGGGTATGTATGAATCTAGCGGTCCCCAGTCTCTGTTGCTTATATAGTGGTTTACGAGACATTGTGGAAGCAGGCCTCTGAGAAGGCCGTATTGGAGAGAAATTGGTGTACTTCTCCCTCCAATATTTCTGTGCATGATTGGAGCTACACTTCCCTTCCATTTATCTAAGAGGAGAGAGAAATCTTTATAGAATTGCATATATCAACACTTTGCATAATTAGAAAGCAGAGCTAGTTTTGCGTCCAACTGTGCTATTTTGTTTCACTCAGAAGGTGGTCCTTATTCCAGATCACTTGTTTGGTAACTGGACTCTAACAGATGATGGGTCTTTATCAAGAGAGGCTTGGGCGTACTTTTTCTCCCTTGGAAGTGGTGAACTGACTTGGAGAAGAGATTACCATCTTTACATGGAAGCCTACAATCCGCATAAATTTGCTCGCCATTTTTCTTGCTTCCACTTGTTCCTCTCCCCACTTGCGCAAAGACAATAGGTAAGGCTAGTACTCTAGAGAGGATTCAAGAGGCTTACCTTTTCTTTGTGAGGTTAAGGATAGGTAGCCAGGCAATTATATCCAAGGAGATGGTTGAGCAGGATAACCTTTAATTTGATTATCGTTATGTCAAGTGGTGGTATAACTCATTCTTCTCTGTAATAAGATATAACGAGGATAGGGCCAATTCCATTGTCATTTTTTATGATGGTCAAGGTACTGTAATAATGGCTGACCAATCTTGCAATAAAACTTTAGCCCAAAAGATGTCGGCTGTGCAATGGCCCAAAAGATCCAACATACGGCTAAGAGACCAGCAGGCAGACAAAGAAGCTATTCCCCCATCTCCCTCGGCCACTGAAGAGGACGAAGAGGAAGAACAATCATATAAACCTAAGAGGAAGTAAACAACAAGAAGTAGATCTTGTGGAAGAAAACCTTAATGCCTCTCGTCTCCTGATCAGGCGAGAGAACCGGAACAGATGCCTCCCATTCATGAGGATGATTTCAAAAATATCGGGGGCTATCCCATCCAGGAAGCCCGATAGCTAATAGAAGGAGTGGAACATCATGAAATACCCTCTGCCAGAGAATTTGTGTTAGGGGGCAAGACTCCTGAAGATCGGGTGCATCTAGCCAGTATATTGCCGGTGATGCAAGATCAAGGCTTGGTACAGCCTTTTAGCCATCCTTCTCGTGTCCCTACTGAGGAGAAAATTATACCAAAGGATTCCACCGATTGGGATACTGCTCCTATTGAGCCCAGACTGTTTAAACGACTGAGGAGGGCATTGAATATTTAACCTTATGCCTCCCAACACCAATGTATGGCATTTGCACAGAGATTCGGTGAGAGCTAATGATCTTATGGGATTGTGGAGCGACTATGGATAATTTAGTCGTTACCATGAACGTGTATAACTTAGAGGGTCACTTCCTAGAACATATCTTCAGAAGAGTGACCGGTATCACAAGGAAGTCTCAAGCATATATTCTTGTTGGCTAGGACATCTCTTCATTGACTCGTGATTTGCTTCCTAGTTTTATAGAAAGCATCAAGAAGGAATTGGCCGCCATGAGCAGGAGCCTACCCTTTGTTACATCTGAGTCCGCTCATGGAACCATGTAAAAATGCTTGGGAGAAGATGAGGCGGTTCATTTTATGGTTGAGTGTTCACTTGTCATTGATCAACCTATACACTTTAGTGATGAGCCCACCAATAAAGAAGAAGTGGCGGCTCAGACCCAGCAAGCCCTAGCTAGATCACGTGAAACGGCTAGGGAAGAGCCATATGTCCCTTTTAAGGGGAAAGGTGTGGTTGAGGATGTTGAATTTCCTGATGTTACCGATATGGGGCCCTCTTTAAGCGTTCAAGAAATTGGTGGGTCTTCCCATACACCTTTCGAGTAAGAGCCATGGAATCCTTCTTCTCCAAGCCCTTTTGGGGAGCATGTCTAAGTATACTTGTGACTTTAGTATTTTTTATTTCCTTGATGTTCTGTTATTCTCATGATTAGTTGCTGGCAGGTCTCCACTGATAGACTGGTAGAGCCGACCCCCTTGAGATGCAGAGATCAACTGCTGATGAAAATCCCCCTCAAGTGGTTGGGATAGTGGAGTGTCATGTCCTAGAGGTAGATTTTCTAACTACACAGGCAGGTAGGGTTCGTCATATCATCACCCTTGAGGAACAACAAGACTTAGTCAAGTCTGTGCTGAATTATGAAGACACAGACGTGAACTCCTTACATGATCCTAGAGCTTTTATAGGCCTTTTTGTACCATCTGACAGCCTATGGGATGTGGTCATGGAAGAATTGGTAGATTATGAGACTTCTGATAGAGATGACTAGGGATAGACTAATGACCCCGGGGAAGGAGTTCAATTAGCTGATGAATCTAACAAGAGTCCTAATGAGTTGATCCCAACCATCACTGAGACAAATGATCGGGTTGCCTAGGGTACTGATAAGGAGGTTTCGGCTGATGATGAACCCTCTAGCCCTACTGATGTGAGGATGTCTGAGGCACATAACCTTCCTGAAGTTGATGAGTTCTAAGATAAGGCAATCGGCATGATTGATGAATCTACATCTCTTCTTACTAAAGATGCTCTCACTATTCTTTCGACATCAGCTATTGAGGGAAATGACATATGGCTGATAAAGCACCAATCGTAGAGGCAGCCAAGGAAGAAGACCTTGTCCAAGGGGAGCCGACAGTTGATGAAGCTAGTCCTTATGATGAAATAACCTCTAAGAAAGGTATGTATACTATCCCTTCCATATTATTCATGTCATTCATACGTGTCTTCCCATGTACTAAACTTTTCTTTTATGTTTTAAAGCAGTTGCTGAGAAAGCCCTCCTAGTGAGGCCGGATGTTATTGCAGTTCCCCTAATGGGTCATGGTAAACTTCCGTCTTTATTATGGAACGCATTTCTATACACTCTTGCTAACGCTTTTTTTATTTTAGTTGCCCAGATGAAATTGTGAGCACGGCTAGTGCCTTCAGGCGCTCTTCCAAAATTGCCTCAGCACACATGATCCATCAAGAGCTGCTTGCACATATAGCAGCCCTAACACCCTTGTTGCCTAACCTTATGAGCACCCAAGACGAAGTATTAGAAGCCTTAGTTGAAGATGTAGAGATCCACATTCATAATGATGGGTTTCAGCAAGGGATAGGGATGTACTTTGTGTCTCTGATGAAAGGGTCAATATTAATATTGGAACTTGCAAGTATCGAGAGTAATACTGAAGTTCAAGCTAACTTAGATGCTGCCGAGGTTGAGAAAAAGACCTTGATGGGGAAGCTGGACTAGGTTTATGATTCGGTGAGTGGTATTGACAATGCCTTAGCTAGTGCCCAGGAGGAACTGGCAGGGGTGTAGGTCCAAATCAAGGCTCTCAAGGCTACTCGAGAAGTGAGAGTGGCAGAGGGAAGCACTCTTGAATTAAAGATTTCTACGGTTTCTTCTAACATAGATCATCTTTGAGAAGAGTTCATAAAACAAGGTGATCAAATCTGATCTTCCTTGACCGAAGAAGACGATTTATGCCAATGTCCCATTTTCCCTTTCCCAAAATAATGTAATGGGGAGGATGTAAGAACTTTTGATGAAATAAAAGACTATGTTTTTTTCCTTTATCATTTTCTTTACTCCACACTGTTAGGGTCAAGTAAGATTAATTTTATAAGAGTTAAATGTGACTGACATTATAAGAGTCATGCTTGCTTAACATTATGAGAGTTAAGCCTGGTAGACATTATGAGTCATATATCGTTTGACTTTATGAGAGTCAAACACAATGGATGTTATAAGAATCACATGTTGTTTGGCTTTATGAGGGTCAAATATGGTAGACATTATAAGAGTCACATATTATTTGACTTTATAAGAGTCAGATATGGTAGATGTCATATGTTGTGTGACTTTATGAGAGTCAAAATGAGTCGACTTTTAAAGGTTAAGTGCGATTGTTTTTTGGCGTTATGAGGGCTGAATATGGTTGACTTTATAAGAGTCAAAGGCCAGGAGTAACAGTGATGTGTGCCTTTTCGGGTATAATGCCCCCTCCAACAAACGTCATGACAACATATATGTATATCCCTGAAGCGGTGTTGATGTGGTCCTCCTTTTGATAATATCTGACGGTCACTTTGGATTGTCGCAACAGAAGGAATCCATCATTTTTACTCTCTTTTTCAAGACATCCTTCTCTGAAAGGTTGTGGTCATTCATGTTTATAAATAAAAGGGTTGCTCTCATTGCCCTTCTCATTCCATCAGCTTTTGCAAATACTTTTGTTTTATGTCGTAGGTATAGCTCCCAAAAGGAAAGTTGCCAGTGTTCCTAAGGTTGGAGAACTATTTGAATCGTGTACGAAGCGAGATGATCCTCGACTGAGGGGGAGGGTGCCGAGCCTTTATTTGATTGTGGTACTCTTCGAGCCCTCTGTTTACTTTATGGTCTGCTTCCTTGGTTCTTATGACCTAATGCCATTGATTTCTTTTGCAGATGTAGTAAGGATACCTACCATTGAAGAGGTGGAGGCCAGAGTTTCTGAGACTCACCGTGAGCATGATGCACTAATTAGGCAACTGGTTGGCTTATCTCTTGAGGAGGCGGCCCTTCCTTTCATCCGCCAAGAGATTTTAGATGCATTAGATCGCATAGAGGCTTGCATCTACAACTCCGAGTTCAGAGGCACGGTGATGTGTCTCCTTGATGCTTTGTCCGAACTTTGTGAGGCAAAGGACATCAAGGTATTGAAAGGACTGGAGCATGATATTCGTCTACGCCTTTAGGATGAAGAGATTAGGATGGAAGACCTAACTTCGCAACAGACCCGAGTACTGACGGAGATCGAGCCACTGGTGCGGGATGCCGATGAATTAATGGTGCAAATGGAAGCATTGAAGGAATGCTTTAACAAAGCCATGAATCACCTTGAAACTCATAAGAGGTTCATTGATCATGTAGGCAATTCTATTCGTCAAACCATTTATATGGTAGACTGTTATAGGGGTGAGTTGATGAGCCGAGAGATGAATTGTCGTGATGGAGTCTACAAGGAAATGATTCATAACCTAAACGTGGCACAATCAGATGTAAATGCGACAAATGATGCCCTAGAAGTGAATGCTGAGGTGTTACCTTCATTGCATGCCAAACTCCTAGGTTTTAGTAGCCATGACCCAGCGAGAGGCTGAGGGTAGTGTAGGGAGGAGGGCGGAGTGCCCTTTGTTGTATTCTCTTTGCTATAGCATCCATTTAATAAAATTTGTAAATTTTATCAAATTTTATGCATCTCCGGAGTTTAGGCAAGTGTCTTCCTTCCCCCTTTGAGAATTGTGT
Organism: Platanus orientalis; assembly: GCA_025762735.1. Classification (NCBI taxonomy): domain Eukaryota; kingdom Viridiplantae; phylum Streptophyta; class Magnoliopsida; order Proteales; family Platanaceae; genus Platanus; species Platanus orientalis. The sequence continues at coordinate 9,652 of JAOXJP010265657.1, forward strand.
CATGTAGTGTCTTAACGGAATGGTATAGTTCTCTAAGACAGATTGTGGGGTGGATGAAGATGGGGCTATGCCTACCCCATTATGGCAGGTTGCCTACGTACCCTGAAATAGGATCAAGCGCAGCCATAGTTCGATTATGAGATTTTAGGTATTTTATCCCTTTTTTGCCCCTAATGGTTACCCATTAGGACTGGGGTTCGCTTAATTTTTGCATCGCATTGTCATTACTGGTTTTCAATGTGATCAATGAGGATTTAATCTTGCTGGGAGTGAATTCTTTTACTCGTGGTGACCAATGCGAGTTTTCGCCATGCCCTTTCCATCATGCGTGATGCATATATTTCCCTTTTTTGCCTTAGGATCTCTTAACCTAAGTCTGGGTATTGCCTATTTTGCATTTCATTAACATTGTTGGTTTTTTATGAGATCAGCTCTTTTTTTTTTAGGGGGGGAGAAGTTGCATCCAGGGAAAATGGACACCCGAACTGCCTATGTACCGATACATGATAGGATCAAACCGACGTAGTTCCTTGAAAGCCATTATGACCCCTCTTAAGGATAGTATTTGATTGCCTTCCATGTCCCAAAATAGGTATGTACCATTAGAATAAGCTTTTTCAATGGCATATGGACCGTCTCATTTAGAGGTGAATTTTCCTTATTTCCTTATTGTGGGATCAAGTGGCAATCATGCAAGGAGAACCAATTCACCTTTGGTAAATGAGCAAAGCTTAACTTTCTTGTTGTAGGCCCTGACCATGTGAGCTTGGTATAATTCCAATTGTTGTTGTGTGGCGAGCATAGATTCATCAAGTGTTTCTAGTTCTGAAAGGCGAATTCTTGTAGCTTCAGTTTCTGTTAGGCCATTCTGTATTACCACCCTTAGGAATGAGACCTAGATTTCAACCAGTACGACTGCCTCTGCAATGAACACCAAAGAGTATAGGGTTGCTTGTATAGGTGTATGAAAGGTAGTGCGGTATGCCAAGAGTGCTTTCGACAAATGCTCATGCTAGTCCTTTTTGTACCTAGTTACCATTTTTTTAATGATCTTACAAGGGTTTTGTTAAAAGCTTCCTCAAGACCATTAGCTTGGGGGTTGTATCTTGAAGATTGTTCCAGGTTAATGTTGTATTTTGCCATTAGTCGGTACAAGGGTGAACTCACAAATGGCTGCCCATTGTCTGTGATTATACGGTCAGAAACACCGAACCTATATATGAGGTGAATTTTGACAAACCAGATGATGTCGAAGGCCTTGATTTCTCTTAAGGCTACAGCCTCTTCCCACTTAGAGAAGTAATCTATTGTAGCTAAAATATACTGATGCCCTTTGGCAGAAGTCAGGGTGATTGGTCCCACTATGTCCATTCCCCATTTGGAGAAAATCCATGAGCAAGAGGTAGTGTGTAGAGGTTTGGTTGGCACATGGCCATAATCACTACGTAGTTCACAACCACGACATCTTTTTGCATTTCGATACAATCGACCACTATCGTTGGCCAATAGTAGCCAAGCCATTTTAGCTGGTATTAAAGCTTAGGACTACTTTGGTGCCCTCCGCACATGCCGGCTTACACTTCAGTCTTCACCGTGGTGGCCTCATCATTTGATAGACAACGCAATAATATGCCATCAAGTGATCTTTGATAAAGTTGATTACCCTGCAAGGTAAATCAGGCTGCTTGTCTTCTTATCTCAGTGCGCTTCACAGGGTCTGGAGGCTTCCTTCTATCCATGAGATGTTGGATGAAAGGCTCGCGTCAGTCTTCTTCCTCCGTGGTTGGCTTACCATCAATACTCTGTGTGTCATGGTCGTGTAGATCACTGTTGCAAACAAGTGAAGCATTCTCTTCGCTGGGTGGGGCCAACGGGGGCACAACTCATCTTTCCCTAATGTGAATGGTAAGATAATTGTCTCTTAGATGTGTGAGTGATGTTGCCAAACTTGCCAATGCGTCGGCTCATCCTTTATGGACTCTTCTTACTTGTTGTATTTGCAAACGCCGAAACAACTTTGACAAGTCTTTAGCCCTTTGGAAATAAGGTGTGAGACTTGGCTTTTTGATATGGTAAAGGCCATTCATTTGACAAATAATGAGCTCTAAATCCCCGTAAACTATAAGGTCATCTATAGGGATTTCTAGGGCCAGTTCAAGGCCTACAATCAATGTTTCATACTCAGTTTCATTGTTCAAACACCCCTCTATTAGTGTGAGTGAGTGCATGATAATGCCATTGTCTAGGGTGACGAAAACAATGCTAACTCTTGAAGACTTATCTTTGTTATCTCCTGGAGTAGTAGAAGAACCTCGGGATGCACCATTAAAGAACATTTTCCAATCTTTTTTTACCTGTACTTGCATGACATTCTTATAAGGTAGCTTCATTTGAAGCGGGGAATTATCAGGTACTAGGTGTGCGGCCAAGAAATCTGCTAGCACCTGCCCTTTAAATGCTCGTTGTGGCACATAGTGGATGTCCAACTTTGAGAGGAGGACGGTCCACTTTGCAATGTGCCCTTGTATCAAGGGGTGACTCATAATGTATTTTAATGGGTCAGCCCGCGATATAAGATGGATTGTTGTAGTGAGGAGATAATGTCTCAATTTTTGTAGCTCAAAGACCAAAGCCAAACAAGTTTTTTTATGGGGGAGTAGTTCAACTTAAGGCCGACCATTGTTCTACTGAGATAATATAAAGCATGTTCATTTCCTTCCTCATTGTGCTGGGCTAACAGTGCCCCAAGAGATTATTCCATGGCTGCTATGTGCAAAAGTAACGGCTTGCCTATAGCTAGGCTCATGAGCACCGGTGGATTTAGCAGGTATTGTTTGATACTATCAACATCATTTTGACAAGATTGGTCCCAGATAAAAGGAACTCCTTTCTTCATTAGGCAAGAAAAGGGTTGGCAACATCCTGGTAGATTGGAAATGAACCATCGAATGTAGGCGAGTTTCCCTTGTAATCTCTTGAGTTCAGAGATGTTTTGTGGTTTGGGCATCTCAATTATGGCTGTAATCTTCTTAGGATTGATCTCGATTCCCCTGTGTCGGACAATGAACTCAAGAAACCACCTTGACGATACACCAAACACACATTTGAGAGGGTTCATTTTCAAATTATATCGACGAAGTTGTTGGAAGACCTGGTCTAGATCGGCAATGTGATGTTGCTTGAGCTTTGTCTTCACAACCAGATCATTGACATAACATTCGATTGTATCATGTAGTAGGTCTTTAAATATGTAGGTCATTGCCCTCTGATAAGTGGCGTCACCATTATTTAAACCAAAGGGCATGACTCTGTAGCAAAATACTCTAATTGGCGTATAAAATGCCATGGCCTCTTCGTTTTCTGGAGCCATTTATATCTAGTTGTATCCTGAATAACCATCCATGAAAGAGAAAGCTTTGTACCCCATGGTGGCATCTACCAATAACTCTATGAGTGGCAGAGGGAAGTCATCCTTTGGGCATGCACTATTAAGGTCCCTGTAATCAATGCACGCCCTAATTTGGCTATTCTTTTTCTATACAGGTACGCTGTTGGCAAGCCATTTGGGGTATCGAACCTCATGGATGAACCTAGCCTTAAGCAACTTTCCACTTCTCCTTCTATTTTATCAGCAATATCATGTTTGGCTTTACGAGGATGTTGTTTGATGGGCCACTGAATTAGATCAATTGCGAGTTGGTGGACTACCACATTGGGGTCCAATCCCAACATTTTAGAATAATTCTAGGCAAACACGTCTCGGTTTTGCCTCAAGAATTCTACGTATTGTATTTGTTCTTGCAAAGAGAGACATGCACTAATGAAAGTAGGGTGGAAGTCATCCTCCATTTCTAGGTTTATCTCAATTAGATCGTCCACCATTGCTTGGCCTCCATCCTCAAGTTCCAGAGGTGCGGGCATCACTGAATCCATGACAAAGTCATTGAAAGACGATTTTTTTCTGTGAACAAGCACTCAAAGGGGGCTTCTTCGAACAAATCTATTCCGGATGTGATGGCATGTGAGGATACTTTTAGTTTGGTGGGTCTCCTGCCCAGCCCTCTTGTATCGTCCTTATTCTTGAAATAGAGGACTAGTTGCTTGAAATGCTAGGTTAGAACTTCCTTACCTTTGTAAGAGTTCTTTCATTTTCCTTGCTGATCAAAACCAGAGTTTTGAAGCAACTACACAACCAACTTTATATGTGGCAACAGACTGGCCAGGTCTTTGAGTTCTCGCTCTGAGGTAGGCCCTAAACTATTCGGAGGCTGGGCGTGGCTTTCAGGAAAAAAGATGGATGATGCCCAGTAAGGGTTGACACGCATTCCTGACAAATGTGCTAGAGGAAGGACAAGGTCCTATGCTACTGACTCAGGTAGTAATGGAGAGTAGCACTTAGTAGTTACGGCACCATGCTTTACTTTAAGCTTCCTTGGCTTAGTCCAGCCTTCTTTGTCTTTTGTTGATGTTTCTAGGGGATCAGACTTTTGGTAATATGTGGCATCAACGAAGTAGGACTTTTCCATTTGAAAGGGATCGTTATTACCTTTTATGGTACCCTGAGTGTCTTCCTAGGGGTATTTGATGCATTGATGATACATTAATGGAACCACCTGGAACTTGTGCATCCATGGCCTGCTTATGAGAGCGTTGTAAGCGGTATCAGCATCAATCACATAAAAGGGTGTCCAATCCTCAATGTGACCAAACTTTGTCCTTAGCCTAATGGAACCAAGAGGGCATTGCTCATTTTGATTGAACCCTTGGATGATGAGTGTGCTGGGTTGAAGTTGAGATGAGTCTATTCCTAGATAGTTCAGTGCTTTGGCCGAGAGTATATTGATCGCTGAACTGCCATCAATCATAACTCTTGACACAGGTTGATTGTCAATAGATCCCATGATGAATAAGGGTCGATTATGGCCGGGATCATTGGAATACCAATCAGTATCTTCGAAGGTGACTATGGGCATACACAATCCCTCTCGTGTTGTAGTTTGCCAAGAAGCCTTGGCAATCTCGTCATTTGTAGCAAACTCGTTTGGGTGAGTTAAGGCATAGATCATAGATGCCCTGAGCTCTGGTGACATGTAAAGAGCATCATAAACTGTCAGTAATGAGGGGATCTTCTTGAGGTGTGCCATCACGTCATATGAAATGGGGTTATCTATCTTTTTTATGGCCTTGCTATGCTCAGCTTCTATGGACGCCTTCTTTATTGCGTCAGCTTGTTGATTAACTGTGGGACCTCGTGGTGGGATTTGCTTTTTGGATCTCAATTTGACTTGATTGACATACCTGGGATGTGGCTTGCGTCCCTCCACCGGGGTAGTGATTTTAAGTTTCGTGACATTACAAGTCTCTATTTGCGAGTTATCAAACATTTCATTCTCAGAGAGGTCCTAAGAAGCAGAAGCGAAGCTAGAGTCATTGTCGCTAGATTCGCCCGAGTCAGTTATCAAAGGCCATATATCTTGAATGTCTAAATCACGGCGCCTAGTCTGCCATAGATTCGAAATGTCGTCAGCTGTAGTCGAGGAGTCACTAGCATCCATATCAATGTCCCATTGGTCTTGGGGTAAGAACCACATCACACTTTGTATATATTCGAGGTCATGTTTATATGCCCTTTACCGACGATAGTAGCGATCAATGAGCATTGGCCATGAAGAGACATAGCACGATGGTAATGTCAAGTACCAATCGAAAGCTTGTGAGTCCAAAGACACCGGGAAAATCCGTACCAATAGATCGTGGGTAGTGGCTGACAAGCCTGTTTCTTCTAGGAATTGGTGGGCATAGAAATGGGAGTCCCCGTTTCCAGTATATAGTGTAAAAGGAGGAAGCTGATAGTCTTCAAGGAACTCAGTGAAGTAGACCTCATGTCTGATGGGTTGCCTTGTTTGTCGAACCGTCGTGAATCCAATAATTGGGAAATGATTTGATCAGGAGTGCCATCAAATTCTTTATATGTTTGTTATTGAGGGGATCATCTCAGGGGATCCGTATTCTAAGGATCATATGGTTCTATTCCTGGTCTCATAAACTCGTGGATGAACATTTCGATTAAATGGCCCCAAGAAGGTATGCTTTGTGGTGCAAAGTCCATGTACCAATCTAATGGTGGACCATCCAGGGAGAGTGGAAACAGTGCAGTAGTAAATTGTCATTATGCATTACCTCTCTACACGATATCATGAACTTAAACAAATGACACTACGGGCATTGGTAGTTTTCATCTAAGAAGGTCATGAATAGCGGGACCTCGAAACCAGGCAGAAATGCCTCAAAATAAACTGCACGGTGGTAAGGAAAAGCTCGCCGCCTAAACTTGGCTAGTACATTCTGAAAGTATGTGCGCTTCCAGGGTGTCATCGGTAATCGAGTTATCCTAGCAAACTATAATGGGGGTCTTGGATGGTGCTTATTAGTGCAATAGAGATACCCCCGGTGTTATACCTATAGACTGCCATCAGAATGGTTACCCCTTTGGAGTGATCTTAGTATGTTACGGTATTTTACGACCAATCGATGACTAATGTTGATCCATGTGGCATCGGTGCCTGTTGTGGTCCTCCCTATGGGCAAGGATTCCTATCATGTGCAAATGACATCATGTTGTAAGAAGCCATTGGAGGCGAAAATGATGACCCTTCTAGTGTAGCCGACGCCTGAAGGGGTTGTTTTAATAAGTAGTCCTCATGGGTCTTTCTAAGGACCTTTCCCTTTCTTTGTGTTATAGCTTGGAGTCTTCTTTTCCACATCATCTCGCCTTCGATTACGGCCCAATTGCCTTTATCATCCCCATTGCCTTGGACGCTGATGAGATCAACCATGTCCTTATCTGTAAAGACAACATTAGTGGTTGCAGCCCTCATTTCTGCATCTAGCTCTACGGTATTCTTGTCGATTAGTTCTTGGAGTTTATCCTTAAACATGAAGCAATCTTGTAGGGTATGCCCTAAAATGTGATGATACTTGCAATACTTTGGGTCATTAATTTTGTCAGCCTCTACCAGTCTTTTTGACTCAGAAAGTATGATATCCTGAGATTCAACTATTTGTCTAAAGAGACTCTCAAAATCATCCAGATGGAATGTGTAAGCCTTTTCTTGATGCTCTTTCATGCTTGGCCTCCTAGGAGGGGCTTCTTGCTTTACTGGCTTGGTTGTCTTTATGCTGTGTTTGACCTTTAACTTAATGGGTGGCCTTTTAGTGCACACCATGGCTGACTCCATCTTGTTAACCACCATTTTTCCTTTCCTTTCTCGTTTGTGGTCTAGAAGCCTTCTCTCCAAAGCGGATGCCTTAGATTTCAAATCATCGAACCCGAAATACTTCTGGGTTATGGGATGGAATTAAAGCTTAGAGTCTATATTCTGTAGGCACATCTCCAGTAGTGTCTTAATTAGAGGTGTATTCTCACATGCGTAAGACATATTTTTCCATCTGTTGATGAAGTCCACAACTAACTCATTGTCTCGTTGTCTTTCATTAGTCAGCTCATACAATTTGATAGACCTGTATGTACCATGGAACTATTGTACGAATGCTCATTTCATTGAATCCTAATCTGAGATAGAGTTGGGCTTCAAATTTGAGTACCATGTGAAAACTACCTCATCAAGGGATTGCACAAACAACTTCAATAACAAGTAGCCTTATTGGGCAATGGCACTGCACTGAGACTCAAAATGAGTAATATGTTGCTTTGGGCACATTGTCTTGTCAAATGTGTTGAAGTAAGGTTGAACAAACTTTGGTAGAAAAGGTGTTGGGTCAGCATATAGGGGATAGGGTTTCCTTGTAATGTACATGCTTACAGTTTCTTGCTCTTTGTATTCATTAAGCATTTTAGTCATCATTGTTCGCATGCGGTTAAGGTCTACCATGGGCAGACCCTGATGCGCATATGGTCCTTGCAATGTAAAGGGAGGTTGTGCATATGCAGTATAACCATTATAACCATACGTCCATGGAGGTGTGTGCCCATGTAAAGGCAACTCTTGCTACTGATACGGAACTGGGTGAGTTCCTTGTAGAGTGGATATATTGGGTGCAATGCTTGCGACTGGGGCGAGCCCAGGCAGGGTGGCAAAAGTGTATTTAGGTGTATAGGGAGCGTACCCCTTTGCACTTGGTTAGGGATGGTTGGCCTTGATGATTCTATTGCAGTGAGATTAGGATTTGAAGGGATCATTCCTTGTCTTTCAAGTGTGAGTTGTTCAATCATAGTTTTTAATTCTGCTATGGAGGCCTCCTGAGCAGCCAGGTGACGATCTCGACTCTCTACCTGAGCTCACCATTCTGTGGTTGTAATGCATTCCCCTTCAGAGTTGTAATGATAATCCCTGAGGTTTCCATTTTTTGCACTTGTTACAGGGTCAATGGGTAAATTCTAGCCTCTGCTTGACCCCACTATGGTGGCCTGAGATCCCTGTGAGGTAGAGGTGACATTGACTGTCGCAGTGGCTCTGTGTGGAGTGTATGGACTGTTCTCATGATGGAACATGATACGAGAAGTTGTAGGACCCCTCTCAGTAATTGGTAATCCCCTTGAAGGTGCTCTAGGTGTTCTGGAATTTGCCACCAACTGACTTCTGGACATCATACCGGCAAAGTTAAAAGCTCATGGTAGCAGTTCAAGAGAACTAGGAGTGTCAACAAAAGCGTCTTTTCTTGCCTTATTGAACATTACTGCTACCTGAGATTTATAAGGAGGGTCAAATTTCTTACTTCTGCTACGATAGAGTGCATAACCTAGGTTGTCTTTGGTATTAGGAGGCAATAAGGGATTATTTCCTTAGGGGTGCGCCTAAGGTGGTATTGCATTGATTTGTATACCCCCCATTTCTGGTTGCTCATGAAAGAGCTGGGGTAAATCGGCTTTTTGTTTATATTCAGAGACTGAGGTTTTCCTTTTTTGGTTTGTCTCTTTTAGGGAGATCAAATCGGGTCAAGAACATTGAGTTTCTAAACTCTATTCTTGCTTTATTGTTTTTCTTGTTGCGCCTCTTAAGAGGGGTGACCATATTTCCTTGTGATTAGTCTTTTTGTGAAGCATGGGTCTCTGCCTTAAATCCCCTTCTCTTATGTTGCACATTTCCTTCAGAATTGAATATCTCAACCTGATTAAAAATCTGCTACTTTATCTGATCCCTAAGCATCGTAGGGACTTTTGTGAGAGTGATATGAACTATAGTCAAATCCTAGTTCTCAGGTGGCAAAAGAAGATCTTGCCTCAAGCCCACTTATGTGTGTGAAATTCGCCACAATTAAGTTACTCAAATGTTAAGATTTTGAGTGCGAATGTGAACTTTCTTCATTCGCTATATGGCACGTATCTTGCTACTACTATAAGCACAAAGTTTTGTGCAAATCATTTGCCACAAGTTTTTGGACTGAACTGTGCATGGAAGGTGTACAACCACTAACTGGTTTCCCCTAGAGAGTGTATTTTCTGTTAGGCTTGTGCATCATGGCTTTTTTCCATTTTCTTACCGCATTATGCCTACACGAATGATAAATGGGTATGTCATTCACACACTGTGCTGGTGGCGAATGTGAATCTTTTATTTCATTCGCACAATTTTGTTGTGGCCAATGAAATCTAGGGCCTTGCCTGAGACAAAATTTTGTCTCTTTCTGGAAGTTTCAATGTTCTCTGACTATTTATTTGGTTTCATTCTCCATTACTTCCTAGACTTATTTATGATCATTTAGCCGGCATGTCCCCTCAATATATCATTAGACGTGCCCTTTTTGGCTGAGATAGGCAATGCTGTCACAGCTTTGGGGGAGACTAACACCTCAACCCCTGGTAAAGTAAAGGAGACAAAAGACTCAACCTTCTTGTGAGAGACCAAAGCCTTGAGCAGAAGTGAATATTAGGAGACCAAAGCCTCAACCAAACGAGTGGATGGCAGTGGAGAGATGAAGACCACGACCCACTTTTTCCTTAAGGCCTGTTGTTAACCAGCAGGGGTTTCAATAGCTCTATTGGGGTATCTTTTAAAGCATGGAAGTGCCATTTAGCACAGAAAACTTAGAGAGAGATGAAAGGAAAGTTTGATCCCATCAGGCTTGCTAGAAATTTTTAACACCAAATTTCGAGCCTTTGGATGAGGCGAAATTCGTTGGACAAATTACCCTGTCATTTTACGGGCTAGTTTATTATTTTTATGAGTGGGGACTAAAACTCCAAGTTGGCTAAACTTGTTAATTACAGTCATTTAACACAGCCTACCCTTGATTATCTTTAAGCCATGCGTCAAAATAGAGTTGCAATCATGTAAAGAAGAAAAAGAAGGGGCAAAGTAGAGATATCCTTTAAATATAGTATATAGGTTACACTTGCTCGTTCATTCACCAATGAGTTGACGTATTCAAAACTTGATTCATCTTCAAGCTCCCTATAATATCTTCCTAGAGAGTTTGCAGAGGTATAATCGGCGTGCTCTCTCCTCCTTGAAAGAGAGGTAGCTTTCAGAACTTCAAGAAACTAATGTAGCTAACATTGTAGTGAACATTTACTTCAACTTTATCCCTCATTCTCCTGGTTGTTGTTGTTGTTCTTTTTCTTGTGAATATAGGTATTTATAAACTCTCAAAATGAGTTTGGAGAAGAGTCCTCATTTAAGGAGAACTCTATCTCTCCTGTATCATTTATGTTGAGATGGGATTCTTCAAATCTTATCCCAGATATTTAGGTGATTCTTCTATGCGAGAATCCACCTTCCTTCATTTTTTGGATAGTTGTGAGACTCACAAGAGTCATGGTTATCCAAAACAACCTTCTTGACGCAGCAGAATAGCAAGGAGAAGAACACGTCGCCTCCTTTGTTTGGGAAAAACCCTAAACTTCACCCAAGAAGAGAAAATTCATACTAAAACTTTTGATTAATGAAAAACTGAATTGCCTTGAAGGCTACAATGCTTTAAATAGAGGAAAAGAAACCCTA
>JAOXJP010265666.1:0-20611 GCA_025762735.1 Platanus orientalis
TGATAATTTGATCCAACATAAATTACAAGTTATTAAATGGATCCTTGAAGCCTTAGGTCCATTTTATTTTTTCTATTTTAACATTATTTTTGCTCCATACTACAGTGTGGAAACATTGATCTCTTTTCTTTCTTTTCTTTTATATTTCTCTTCTATTGTAATCTTTGTTTCTATTGCACAAGTCAATCCTTGTGGATTCAACCTTGTTCAGTACTACAATACTTGTATACTTGTAAGTTAAGCTACCATGGATTTTTTGTTCATTAAGTTGGATCATTAGTCTATGTGTAATAGAGTCTATCACAGAATCCTCAGTATTAATGTGAGATGCCTCTCTCTTAACTCGAGAGATGTCCTTAATCTTGTGCCGTCACATAGATGCGGTTGGTGCCATCCGTGAAGGACCGACCTTCATATCTGTCATATGCCAAGAATCAAATGATAGTATAGTGTGTAAAGATATTAAATAATTTTTTTTTTTAAAAACATTTGAAGTATAAAAAATAAAATAAAAAAACAAATTCAGGCCTGTTCAGCCTTGAGATGCCGAACATGCCTTGCTATGTTCGGCATTATGATACTGAACATCTTCAGGTATGTTCGGCATCCAGGTACCGAACGTGGCTAAAGATGTTCAGCCTGATTACACCGAACCTACCATGAGAAAAAAAAAATTGAACAAAAACCATAGAATTTTAAATCAAACATTGATTTACTGAAATTTAACGTAAACAATTGATGTTTATGTTTCTTTAAACTAACTTTTTTCCAATTAATTTCTTTGTATGGTATTTTTGAAGATCTTTTTGAACAAAAAAAAAAAATCTCTTACCTGACTAGTGGATGGCGGTGTCGTTGGTGCTAGAAATTGATGGTGAGTTCTGTTATCGTCGTGAATACATAATTCAATCGTCGGTAATATCGGTGGGAGGGAGGGAAATGTTGGACTGGTTGGAGAAACAAAAGAAGGGTGGGAAAGAGGGAACAATTGGACGTTGGAGACGAGGGTATTTCAAACGGAGGGGTGCATATTAAAACATAGCAGCGAGGGGTTAAAAATAGATAAGGGTATGAATGGAAATCACCGAGGTGTACTTAAACACAGTGAGGTGTGCGTACAAAAACTTGAGGTGCGAATATAATTTCCTAAAAATTAACTCCGCCTTGATCTGTGCCCTGTGCCCTCTTACTCGTTATGTTTGAACCTTCCGTCCCTTGAGAGAGTGTCGGAAAACTCACAGGTATGTTCTTTCAAGTTTCCTAAATCCCTAGATTTTCCACGATGGGATTCGGAGGTCTATCGAACGCCACGGATCTCAGAATGTCCCGATTAGCGAAACAATCATATTGCTCTTCGTTAGTTTCTAATGTTTGATTTTCTTCTTCTTCGCGAAGGATTCATGGCGAAGGTAAGCGACGCCTCGGCCATGGAAATTGACGAGAAAAAATCGCAAATTTCTGATCAGATCAATCCCAAGTTCTCAATCAATGGTTTACCTTTCGAACTCCTACGCTTTTTATTTTCCCAGTTACATCCATTTCTAAATTTTATGTGTTTGATCTTATTTTGTGTCGTTTCCAGTGTTGCAGTTATTGAAATCGGCTCAGATGCAGCACGGATTACGGCATGGGGATTATACTCGCTACCGGTATGATTTCTTTGCTTGAGTGTTAGCTGCATTTACGCCGTTCGCTGTTACATAATCTCTTCACTCGTGTATTTTTTTTTTCTTTCTTTCTTGGGGGAGGGAGTGTATCTTCAATTCTGTTTCTTGTTTAGAAGTGGTATTGATGGAGGAATTAGTTCACCTCACCGCTAATTTCTTATGATTTATAGGAGATATTGTACGGCACGATTGAGGAGGTTATACAAATCACTGAAGTTCACCCATGGTCGTGGTAAATACACTAGGAGGGCCATAAGTGAGTCTACAGTCACGGAAGTGAGGTTCGCCATATATTTTTTTGGTCATGCTGATACATGTTTTCTGTTGTAGTTCTTTTATCTGAAATTGAAATGCTTTAAGCCTACAGCAGGCTCCCTTGTCGCTAATAACTATGGTAGAAGGGGGTTTTGTTAGTTATTAGTGAATTTTAGTCACAACTACTTGCTGTAAATTATTTCATATTATAACTTTCTGTGCAGAGATTACATTTTTCTTTACAACTTTCATTTGTTGGTACACATGTATTTGGCTGTCCTTCGAAAAGAATAAAAAGAAAAGATGTTATGCTCACATACTTAACAAGCACACATCAACTTAAACTACCAAAAGGATTATAGATGAACTTGTCGAAAAAATAGTTAGGGTGGCCTAAAAAGGGTCTGCGTCAGCTTAAGGCTTGAAAATGCTTATAATATCTTTTTTGAACAAGTGATGCTTGATCTTCTCAGGCCAAAAGTGGCATCGGTTTTAGTAGTGGGAAAGACGGAAGTGTTTATGATTTAACTGATGATATGTCTCTAAATAGGGTGGAATGGCATTAATGTATTCACATATTATACATAAAAGATATTCTTATAACTAATAATATATTAAAAAATCCCTTAAGAAATTATTTTTAGTAGATATAAGAGAGTATTAGTTATAAACCATGGTACCAACATGGTTTCTCAAATATCATTAGATATAAAGAGTTACTTTTTTATAAAACTAATTAAAAGGGGGCCTACTCTACATGCTTTAAATGATTAATCAATTGAGTGTTGCTCAGTTACAACACCAGTTTTATAAGGAAATAAGCGTGCTAATTTTTCTTCTTATCTCATACTAACATATTATCTTGCTAACCTTTGTAGTTCATTACTATATTTGGTTGCCAAATGTGAAAGAAGATTTTTTGTCTTTTGACCTAGGAATTAACAACTAGAAATTTTAAATAAATCCATTTAAATAGCCTTACCTGTTACAATGCCAGGACTAGAGCAGCATAGAGGGCTGATCATTTGCTCTTATTATATTCAAAAGCTATCTTGGGATTTGCAGGAAGATATTGTTTTCAATGTCTTTTGTAACTATGAAGATTTATAAATTATAAGTTCTAAATACATAAGGGCTGCCATGTATTCCACAGTTTTTTTTCTTTTTTCTTTTCTGAAGTACAATTAGCCATCCAAAGTGTTGAGATGATAGTTTATGATTTTGGACTTGAAATAGGTTTCTTCATCTAGTTCTTTATACGGCAGAAAGAGCTTGGAGTCATGCCATGGAGAAAAGACAGTTGCCAGATGGGCCGAATGCTCACCAACGCATCTACTTGATTGGTAGGCTTAGGAAGGCAGTAAAATGGGCAACACTTTTGGCCCAGTTGTGTGCCATCAAGGGGGATTCAAGAACTTCACTTGAAGCTGAGGTGTGTTGGTTGTTCCAAGCTTTATTTGTGATGCCTAGTCCTTTACAACTCTTAGTTTTTCTTGATAAGTTCTCTGCAGTGCATTATGAAGTTATAGTAGGTTCAGTTCATCTCATTTCTCATACAGATCTTCTTGTGTTTCTTTCCCTAGTTTTGGCTCTCAAAGCATTTTGACATGCAATCATTGTACATTCATATTTGACTTTCCAAGGGCTTTTCCTGATAAATGTCGCGTGTTTATAGTGCAGAGACAGAAATTTTTAACTGAAAGATGTATCTGGAAACAAGCCCCTATTTTATTATCATTATTTTAAAATTTTTTGTTTTTGAGTGATTTTTGTTAATTTCCTAAAATATTATTATCCAAAAAAGACAAGTAATTGTGCATCTCATCATGGAGTTTTCTTGTGTTTGACAATTGGTGGCAATATTTCTGTTTGGATTCTCATATTGTTATCGTGTCATTTTCAGATGCTGCATTTGGTTGCCACCTGAAATGAAACCATTTCATTTTGGAATTTGGTTTACCATAGCATTTGAGTGCTAATTAACTTCGCCAAAAATGGATTCATCTCCATTAAACACTAGATTGGGAATAAATAATAGAAATGATTTCATTTCGTAATAACCTAAGATGACAATTGGTGACCTTCTTGAAGCATCACCTTATGCGTCCAAATGATTTCTTTCCAAATGGCAACCAAAAGCAGCCAAACTGACTAGGTCAATATGGCTCTCAGTTGACTTGATTTTATTGAAACAAATTGATTAGGATGATGATTTAAATTGGCTTCCTTATATGCAGGAATGAATCATGGATCAATTGTCTTGAAATGTCTTATGTTGCCCAACATATGTCCATATCTACCAAGACCAACACAAACATTGACTACACTATAAAACTTCAATTTTTGATTAACATGATGTACAATGTTGACGTGTCAAGTGAATATTCCCCTTTCGTAGTGTATTATTGCATAATGTTTACATTGTGTTATGCTAAAAATTTATATGAAAAATAATAAATTCCAAAAGAAAATAAAAGGAGAGAGCGGAAAAAGAAGAGAAAAAAGAAGAAAATAAAGAGAATCTACTTGTTTCATTATGTTTATCCAGTTAGATTAGAATATTTTAGTTAACCATTATGTACCAAAATCCTATTAAATGCATGCATATTTATTAGGATTAAAATTAGCTTTAATTATATATTAAATAAGCTATCATTCCTAATGAATTTATCTGTTCCCTTATGTTTACTTAGATTAGAACACGTGCTTCTTAAATTTCTACAATTTTGACAATATTTCTTTTCGGCATTTTCGACATATGTCTTATTTTGGCCTGACTGACATTTTGACCTACACTGACATTTTGAACCTTGGGAATGATGACATGACTAGGAAAATTAGAGAAAAGTTAGTAATATGCTATATTCTTATACAATGGAATAATACTTAGAAACATTATTTATTGAAAAAAACACTAAATCAAATAAATCTGGTGGGCCACTGGTCTTGGGACTGATGTTGAAGATATGGGCTCACTTAATGTTTCTTGAAACCTTGATGTTATCCTTGGGATTAATTAGCACACTTTGTTCATGAGATTAGGGAATTGTCATCCTTGTTGGGAATCTTTTTGGTGCATGTCCCGCGGGAACAATATGTGTTGGTGGACAAGCTTGCCAATTTGGGGGTTGGGTTGTCTTCCATGTATAGTGGTTGCTCGGTCCCTAGTTTCTTGTAGTGGTCTTTATCGTGTTGTTGCATTAGTAGCTTGTATTTCTCCTTTCTGTTTAAAATTTTGGCCATTAATTATATATAAAAAAAGTTATCCTTGGGATTTTGTGTGGTGTTCTCATGCATAATGGAGTGCCAAATCTATTTATTTATTTATTTTTTAAAGGTATTGAATGGCACATCTATTGTTGATGAACAAGGTAATTGGGTGCAAGGATTGAAGATGTTCTTTCACTAGTATTGATTCTACATTCATCATGTTGGGCTGATAACAGCCATTATACGTGTATATGTGTTTCTATATGAATATTACGATGCAGCTGAAGGTGTTCAACATTTAATGTATGTCGACGGTAGTGAACAAGAGAAAACCATGTCTTCTTATGTTTCAATTAAAGAGGGAAGGACTATTTTAGTCATTTCATTTTTATTAGCAATGGGGTTATCTTGAAAAATTCTAAATAAGTCGAAATAGGGTGTCATTAGGATTGCATGTTAGGTTTGGGAGTTTTTTCTACTGTGTGATTTTGGGCTTTTGTTTTGGGAGAACGATGCAGCTAGGCTTTTCTCTCTTTGGTATTGTTCATGCTATTTGTTTGGTATCATTTCCTACTGTTTTCAGGTGATTCTTTTTTGCTTCTCTACCTTTTGCATCAAATTTGGTATCATAGCAAGTTTTTGCATCCTATACTTTGCTTTTTGCTATGGCTAATCATGAGCGACTGAATTAGTGGCAAAGGGATGATGTTTTTATTAGATTTGTTCCAACAACTGGAAACTGTAACATAGGAGATGCAAACCTTGCATAGGGATGAACCTGGTGATGGTCGTGGGCTACGTGACAATCGACCATAGCTGCTTGAGACTTAACTGAAAGATGACCTGGGTGATGAGTCTGAAGTAGATCACTTAGATGACTCTCTACCAGAGGGCGATGATGTTACTCTTGTCTATGTGCATGATGAAGTCAGGTGGCACAGCCCTAGAACTCAAGTTGTATGGAGTGCCGTAGGAAGCACAAATAAATTATGGAGATGAAAGGCTGGAAATGAGACAATATTATAACTATGAAACAGGGGTGAAACTAGAAGTTTTGGAGTTTGACGGTAGGTTGCATCCGGAAACTTTTCTTGATTGGTTGTTAAGTGTGGATAATTTCTTTGAATGGAAAGATATGCTGCTTTTTGTGAAGTCTCGAGCATTGCTAGGGAAACCTAGAATCTGAACTTCGGAGCAAATGAAATTAAAATTTGAAAGGTTCTTACAGCTTGATTATAAACAGAATTTGTTTGAGAGGTACCAAAGTCTCCTACAAAAAGACATGATGGTAGAAGGGTTCATAGATGCATTCAACAATTTATGTTTTGGTTGAATTAGAGTAGATTACTACTTCACTGTATCTTTCTGGGCTGCCACTACATATCTAGTCACCACCCTCGTATGGACAATAGATGAGGTGTTTTAGCTTGCACTGCAGGTCAAAGAACACCTCAAGAAGAGGTTCATGGGAAAGTGTAGAGGAGGAACACTTGGAGGTAAGGTTTCAGGTGTTCATAGCATACAAGGTACTAGATTGGCAATAATCATGGTTGGTCAAGTATTGGAAGTGGTCTAAGACCTAGAGGTTCGAACATTGATTGAGATAAAGGCCAATCCTCATTGAAAGGAAGATCGGGAGGTCTGGGACAACATTGTTTAACATTTGGTGCGACTGGTCATATGTTGTTAACATGGCCAAACTAATATAGTCAAAGTAGAAAAAAGGGACAACTGTGGTGGTGATAATGGGTATTTATATAATTCCCATAATCAAGATGAAGAAGAGGTAGACCTCAACCTAATGGAGGGAGAGATGCTAGTTGTATGATGAGTAATGGTGATCCTACTAATTGTTGGTGTTGCAAACGTTTTTTTTCATACACTTGTGCTTTGCAATGGAAAGGTATGTACTTATTATTGATGGCAGTAGGCTCAAAATCCCAACAGAGAAAAACCTACAAAGTGGGGTGGTTTTTGAAAGGAGGCTGAGACTTTAATTACTAAACGATGTTTGGTCAATTTTGTTTTAGGGGATAAATATTTAGATTCGTTGTAGTGTGATGTCGCCCCTATGGATGTCAATCTTGTGCTTTGGGCCAAACTGAGGATGGTATTCATTATACCCATGCCAATACTTATACACTTTGGAAAGATGGGAGAAAAATTACTCTAAAATCCATCAAGAAACAGTGGTACAACAACAAAAAGAGGAGCAATCAGTAAATGTGTTAGCCATTCAATGGTTTGTGGAAGAGAGCCAAGAGACCCAACTGGTGTATGCTTTGGTGGCCCGAGAGGTGAATGATCGGGTTTCTATTCTAGAAAACCAACCTTCACAAATTCAAGACCGGTTGCATGATTTCGAGGAGTTGATTCTCGAGGAGCTTCCTTAAGGTTTTCCACCTAGGAGGAATATACAACATCGCATTGATTTGGTGTTAGGTGGTATGCCACCCAATCTAGCCCATTAGTGGATGAGTCTGGCTGAACTTGCAGAGTTGAGGAGACAAGTAAAAGGGTTATTAGATTAAGGTTTATTTTGTGAGAGCATTAGTCCCTGTGCAGTTCCTATAATCTTGATACCAAAGAAGGATGGTTCATGGTGCATGTGTGTAGATAGCTGTGCAATTAACAAGATAACCATCAAGTATCAAATTCCCATCCTAAGGCTTGATTATTTGCTCGGTGTCATGCATGGTTCCTCTGTCCTTTTGAAGATTGACCTTCGTAGCAGATACCGTTAGATTTGTATTTTACCCAGCAATGAGTGGAAGACTGCCTTCAAAACCAAAGATGCCCTATATGAGTTGTTGGTGATGCCTTTTGGGCTTTTCAACTCCCCTTCAACATTTTGCAGATGATGACGCAAGTACCATGATCATTTATTGGGTTCTTTATTGTAGTTTATTCGATGATATATTGCTTCATAGTAAACCTCCAAAAGAACACCTTGACCATCTATGACAGTTAGTGAGGGTTTTTGATGCGGACAACCAAGCAAGACTTATGTATGTTCCCCCACATAAGAAGGCACTATTTAAAATTACATGTTATGTTGGGTTAATTTGAATTTTGTAAGGGGTGGGTTATTTTGTAATAAGGCTAATAGTGCCATGATTATTTTAGTTTTTTAGGGTTTTTAGTTGTAATCCCGTTTTTCACTTTGGGCCCAATTTTTCTATGGTCAAAACTTGACTTTTTGGCTTGATTTTGGAGTCATTAGATAGGTTATTCATTTACGTTTCTAACAAAACCAAGATTGTGCAAATCCGAGGTGATTTGAGAAAGTTATAACAAAATTACTAAGGGGGTGTCAGTAAAAACGGGAATAGTGTTTTTTTTTTTAAAGAAATTATTAAGTTTTAGTAGTTTCAATTTTAGTAAAGTAAGTTTTTACAAAGTTTTATATTTTAAGAAAACTTGGCTAGCAAGTTTTAGGATTTTTAAGAATTTAAGTTTGTAAGCCTATTTAAAGGCAACCCCTCCCCCATAATTTGATAGTGAAGAATAAACAAGTTTTTGAAGATTTGGTCATTTGGGTGTTCCCAAGTGTGGCTGTAACTATGTTCTTCTCCAAGGGTTGATGCCACTTCCTCTCTTTTCTTCTGTAGGTGTAATTGTAAGCTCCCTCTCTTTCAAGGTATATCTCATTCTTTTTGTTTATCTTTTAGTTTCTTTTTAAGTTTCTCTTTCTTTCTATACTACTCTCTTCTTATTCTTTCTGTCATTATTCGTCTTTCTTCTTCTCTTGAAACCTCCATTAAAGAACCTTTACTTTTTCTGAAATTTTTTGATTTGATCCATAAAATTTTATCAAAATTTTATGAAATTTTAACTGTAGAACCCTGGAACATGTCATAAATGGCCATAAAATTTTAGAAATTTCTGATGCATCAGAAGGGCATTTAGGTAATTTTTGGATTTTCTGACCAAAATTACTAAATACCCTTTTTGGATATTTTCTTATATATTATCTTCTTTTTATATTCTTTCGCATCCTAACCTCTTGTCTTAAATTTTATTCTCTGATTTCTTGGCTATTTGTGAATTTAAATTCAATTCTTGATTTATTTTGCTTCCGCATACTCTATTTTCAGTTATTTGAGGCCTTGCGAATTATTCCACATCAATTTTTGGTATCTTCCCCTTTGTATTGCATCAGTTTTATGGTGAGAAAATCTCTACATCCACATGAAAACGTGCTCTTTCTTGTAAGACCATGCATTATTTTTGGGTTTTGTAGTGTCAGCTGAAGGTGTGAAGGTGGACAATGACAAGGTGAAGGGCATTGTTGACTGGCTGACCTTAAATTTATTGGTGATGTTACAAGTTTTTATGGTTTAACCACCATTTATCGCCATATCATACATAACTTCAGCATTATTATAACACCAATAACTGATTGCATGGAGAAGGAGAGTTTTACATGGACTACTGCAACAAAGAAGGGTTTACAGAAGTGAAACCACTCATGACCGACGCTCTTGTCTTGGCCTTGCTCAATTTTAATCAAGTATTTTATTGGAGTATGATGCCTCTCACATCAACATTGGAGATGTTCTTGGCCAAGGAAGGCTTACCATAGCCTTCTTTAATGAAAAACTCAATGCTGCATGATAGAAGTACTTTACATTTTGTCTTGAGTATTATGCGGTGGTAGAAGCACTGCAACGTTGGCTTCTTTTTTTTTTTTTTGAGAGATAATAGGATAACTTTATTAGAAAACATCAAAGGAAAAGAAAACAAGGGGAGCCTTATCAAGGAGGTGAACGCAAAACAGACCGAAAACAACAGAAGCGAAGAAAAAGAAAAAAAAAACCCCAAAACACAGCAAAGCGACTACTCGCTCCAAATAGACTCCCAATGTCTTTCATCAAAGCCACTCATAATAGAAATCCATTCCAATAAAAGCTTATGGATTTGAAGAATTAGCTCCTTGCAACTCCTTGTCTTGCCATCAAAGATCCTAGAGTTTCTCTCCTTCCACAAGCCCCAACAAATAACCTCCGGTAGGTAAGGTCAAATGATCAAGGGTAAAGCCTCCAAATCACGGATCCCCCACTCGTGGATTAGATTCCGAAATGGGAGGGGAAAGACAAAGAGATATTAAGATGAGAAATAAAGAAATTCCATACCGCATGGCCCAAGGCACAGTGGATAAATAGATGATCGACTGACTCCTCCTCCCTTAGGCACATAATACAACGATCTGCCATATTCCAACCTCTACTTTTAAGATGATCAATGGTGAGGATTTTATTAAGAAAAACATTCCACATAAAAAATGACACTTTTGATGGGATACCTGGAGTCCAAATGCCGTTGACAGGAAAAGATCTAGTCTTGAACCTTCCCACTTCCAAATAAAGAGACTTAGACGCGAAAATACCTTTTTTTGAAATGCCCTATTCCCAACTGTCCCTCCTCAACGGATTAGGCTTAAGAGTCTTCAATCAAACTCAACAGATTGCCCATGTCCCTTACCTCCCAATCGTTTAGATTCCGACGTAATTGCGGACTCCAAGTATTGGTTTCCTCATAAAAAAATCATAAATCCATCCTTTGGGATTCATGGCTAAAGAATGAAGGTTCCTAAACACTTCCCGTAGATGACGGTCCCCAATCCAACACTCTTCCCAAAACTTTATCTCCCTCCCCGAGCCCAACCTAAATCGGATAAATCTCCAAAACAAATCCTTAACTTTCAAGATGGACTTCCAAAGACCACACCCATGTTGGACCCGAACCTCCTTTGTAGCCCACAACGAAGCCTTCCCAAACCTAGCAGCCACCACCCTCTGCCAAAGACTCTCCTTTTCCATACCGTATCTCCAGAGCCACTTAGCTAACATCACTCTATTACGATCCTTAATGGATCTTAAGCCCAAACTGCCACAACTTAAAGGTCTACAAATTGAATTCCAATCCACAAAATGATATCGGTGATGATCCCCCAGATCGTTCCACAAAAATTTACAAAACTTAGATTCCATGTCGTTTGCCACCACCCTAGGAATAGTAAACAAAGATAGATAATAATTTGGGATGGACGCAAGGGTGGATTTCAAAAGGGTTAATCGCGCCCCTTTAGACAATAGGGTTTGCCGAAATTCGATCCATCACCTAACCACACACCACTTTGGACTAAAAATTAGTATCCAACAGCAGACCCAAATAAGAGGAAGGTAAGGAACCGATTTTACATCCTAATATCCAAGCTAAATCGCTAATGTTTGGAACCTCTTCAATTTAGAACATTTCACTTTTTGCCAAGTTAACTTTTAAGCCATACACAGCCTCAAAACAACCAAGAATACACTTCAAATAACCCAGCTGAATCTCATCTGCATCACAAAAGATCATAGTATCATCTGCAAATTGAAGATGCGAGATCTTCCATCCCCCCTCCCAATCAAAAACCCCTGGATATACCCTCCCTTTGCCCTTGTAATCATCTTACTTAAGACTTCAGAAACTATAATGAAGAGGAGGGAATGGGGGTCACCCTGATGTAAACCCCTCTAGCTTCGAAAGAAACCAGCTGGGGACCCATTCACTAACACCGAGAATTTGGCCGTTCTGATGCAATAAAACATCAAACTTCTCCATTTGGCCCCAAATCCCATTCTACCCAAAATATAATCCAAAAACTCCTAATTGACATGATCATAGGCCTTTTCAAGGTCCAACTTACATATCAAACTGTTTCTCCTAGAAAGCCTTCGGTCCTCAATACACTTATTGGCAATCAAATACTATAAAAAATTTGCCGCCCTTCAATGAAAGCACTTTGCGGTTGGGCCATTAAGCCTTTCATAACTAATTTCAGTCTGGACGTAAGCACTTTTGAAATGATCTTATAAACATTGCTTAGTAAGCTAATTTGCCGAAAGTCTTTCAACTCTTTAGCCACATGGCTTTTTGGGATGAGAACCATAAAGGTATCATTGAGGTGTTCGTAAAACTCTTCCGAATTATAAAATTAATCAAACATGTCCATAAAATCCTTCTTAACAATATCTCAACATTTATGGAAGAAAGAAATTGAAAACCCATCTGGCCTCGAAGCCGTATCCCCTTTCATGCCCGAAAGAACATTCTAAACTTCTTCAGTAAAGTGTCTCTCAATCATGCTTCTATTACTCGAAGAAATACGATCAAATTCCATACCTTCCAACTCAGGCCGAACAAATTGATCTTCCTTATATAATTTTTCATAAAATTCCTTAATTCATTTTCTAATTTTTGCCTGATCTTAGGTCCACCTCCCATTCAAGTATAGGCCAAAAATGTCTTTAGCGTTTTTCCTATGAGAAGCCACCTTATGGAAAGATTTTGTATTGCGGTCCCCTTCTTTTAACCAGTTAACTCCAAATTTCTGTCTCTAGAATCTCTTCCATTAAAACAGATTTTGAAAATTCCTTCTTCAAAGCCTTTCTCTCACCCCTCTCCACCAAAGAAAGTTGTCACATCTCCTCTAGCAAATCCAATGCACAAAATTTTCTTTTGCACACCTCCATCGTCGTTCCAAGAGACAAGGTAGAAATCCTGTTCCACTCTAACAAACAACCCTTAAGAGATTTAAATTTAAGGGAAAATCTTTTGCTAGGATTACCCGAAAACTCTAATTTGTTCCATTCCTGGTTGACCACCTCCAAGAAATCTGGTTCAGCTAGCCACATTTCCTCGAACTTAAAAGGTTTAGGACCCCCAAAAGGCTTGCGCTTGCCCAACATAATAGGAATGTGATCCGAAGTAGATCAACACAAGTCACTTAGGTGCGGTCTGGAAACAAGTATTCCCATTCCTCAAAGTAAAGGAAGCGTTTAAGTTTGCTCAAACTGGTGTTCATTTGGAAACTAGACCAGGTAAACCTAGTCCCTTTCAGAGGAGTATCAATAAGCTGCTATCTATCAATGAAATCCCTAAACTTCCTCATACCAGAATTGTACCAGCGACCCCCTACTCTTTCTAAGGCAAATCTAATCAAATTAAAATCACCCCTATACACTAGGGCAAGTCCCAACGGGCCCTTACATCCTCCAGCTCCCGCAAAAAATCATCTATCTCGGCTCTCACATTGGGGGCATAGACACCCACAAACACCCATTCTTCCACACTCCATTTTACCCTACATCTAGCAGACAGAGAAAAAGCCCCAACCTCATGATCTAGCACCTCCACTTTATCTGCATCCCAAATAAGAAGAATGGCCCCGAAGC
This sequence comes from Platanus orientalis, assembly GCA_025762735.1. Taxonomy (NCBI): domain Eukaryota; kingdom Viridiplantae; phylum Streptophyta; class Magnoliopsida; order Proteales; family Platanaceae; genus Platanus; species Platanus orientalis. The sequence continues at coordinate 13,355 of JAOXJP010265666.1, forward strand.
CCCCCACGAAGGAAGGGCTAGCCAACCACAAGGCTTGGCCCCCCACTCCTCCTTAACCATCGTAGAACTCATCAGTTGGACCTTAGTTTCCTACAGACATAAGATATCCGGATTGACCCCTGAAATGTTTTGGTTAATAACTATTCTTTTTTCCTTATTCCCCATGCCTCTAACATTCCAAGATAAAATCTTAAGATCCATGGACACTTCACAAAAGACCTTTACCTTTCCTAGATCCCCCAACACTTGAACCCCCTTCTTGCTTATCATAATTCACATTACATTCCAATTTCTTCAGCTCGTTCTTTAGCTTCTTACTCAGAGCCAAATTTGCGGTCCCCTTGCTAGTATCCCTATCTTTCTTCGACACAATCCGTTTTAGGAGAGCTAAGATCTCCTCTTCAAACCCTTCGTAAGAAAGGCCCAAGAAGGGACCAAACCGTCTAACTTATTGAAAACCCACTCCGACAACACCTCTTCATCTCTTTCTTCAACGCCCATGCACAAATATGAATTCTTGATCCGACAGTGCTCCAAAGTGGCCATTTCAAATTCCCTAGCCATCATACTAAAAGCCAAAGGCTCGGTCCCTAACCCAATCCATGCCATCATCCCACCCTCAGCCGTGGGCAGATGGTTCTCAAACAACACCAGTTGGTTATCCCGTTTCCCATTCCCAGCATTTAGATCCAAGTAATCCCTATCACAATCCTTGATAAGATCATCACCCTTAACTGTTGAAATGACATTCCTGTACAAATCCGAACAAAAGGGCATTGATTAGAATATGGTAAACGAATGTGAAATGTCCAAAGGACGTACTTGGGGTAAGGGACAGCAGATGATCGCTTTGTCTTGGCCCTGAGCACCTAATGAACAGGGATTGCCTCTTTCCAACCTTAATAGTTCCAAACCAAAACCATCCCTCTTCGGAATACTCTCCCACAGGTGATAGGCTCCTAACTTGGCCGGAATCCCTAGATCAGTATGAGCCAACTCCCCCATGGGTTTGTCATGACCAATAGAAGCAATAGACCTTCAAACCTTTATCTGAATATATGAGAGGAAACAAGGAACCTCACGAATCAAAGTAGCTGAAAATGGAGACGAAACAAAATCGTTGAGAGCATGATCTATAGTTACCACCGATGAACCTGCTATCGAAGATCCCACCCCCTGCAAAAAATTGCCTTCTCGACCATCAACGACTCTGGCCAAAACCACCGGACTCCTACCAGTCTTGGGGTCCCCAGGTAGGTCCCAATCCTCCGGCAATTCTAGGTCATCCGAAGAAATATCAAAGGTCGCTGAATCCTCAACAATGGAACTCCAATCTCCCTGAGAATCACCCTCACATGATTCCAGCCTTCGAAGGGATCCCACAGAAGTCAAAATCAGAGAAGGTCTAACCTTGCTGTTGTTGGCTGCGATTTCCATCTCCACTACGTCCCAATGACGAGCCTTTTCATCCTTGTGAGAAAACATACTTGCCGGCAAAACAGTGTTTGGGAAAGAAACACCCTCTTCGATCGACGAGCTCCCAAGGATCCCCAACTTATTCGGGTTACAGAGGTTATGAGGCCCTAAGCCTCCTTTAAAAACTTTAGAGCACCCAAGCCCATCAGAAATCCTTTGGGCAATGGGCCTCCACTCTTTCCCGCATGGCCCAATAGATAGGCCCTGACCCGAGACTTTGTTAACTTGGTTGGGCCGGGTGGGCCGCATACCAAATAGGCCACCTTGACGAGGCTTGACCGAAACACAACTCCTCCCTTGCTCCAAAACCACTTTCCCTTTTGGCCCCACCCTAAACCAATCGGAATCAGCCACTTGGTAATACGCTGCAACATGCGTGTTGTCAAAATCCTGGGTACCACGACCCGCATGTAAGCCATCTAGCCCTCCCCACCAATTAACCTCCTCAAAACCCGCTTTGACACCTCCTGTCACTTCCCCCCTTAGGCCTTATCGCTACAACAGAAGGAGTGGGAAGCTTCTTTTGACACGCCACCGCTATCAGAGACTCTCCATGCCGAAACTGGCAGTTAGATTCAAAATTCAAAGCAGGCACCATACAATTTCTAGTATCCTGCGCGGGAAACAAATCCTCCAAAGTCTAATTCTGGCAATTGGCTGCCGGAATACCCCTATTGGCCACCTGAGAAGACACATGACCCTCGGAGGACCCAACAAAGTTTCCTTTTGCACCAACCATAGATCACCCTTGATGGTGACCACAATGGGATATACCCTCCCCAAGTTCACGATCGAAATCAGACGAGGAATCTTGCCAAGAGCTCTTGCCTCCACCTCCAGTCTGATCCACCGGAGTTCCTCACATTGTAGCGACTTGCGATCAATGGATCTCAGGCTACCACAAGCATTGCCTAATTTTGTAAACATGTCCACCGTCCAAAGATTGAGGGGAAGGCCCCAAAATCGAATCCAACGTCGGTTCATGAGAGACCTAGGATGGATGGCGAAAATCACCGGACACCACTCCGTGAACTGGAACAGATCCTCTTGTTTTTCTCCACACCCCCAGATACATAAGCGGACTGCATCATCATTGGTATAGCAAAAGAATATTGCTCTGAAGTCATCGACCGAGACGCAGTGAAGGTTCTTCTCTAAATCTAGAATAGCCATCGCTCCCTCCACTATTTCCTGCCACTTCGTGATCCCAGCAGTTCTGTGAAAACAGACCTCCATCCTCTCCTAGACCTCCTCCTGACCCCAGTTCCCATTGCGATCGGAACAAATAATCTTCATACCTTTCATCTCACTACAATTTTTATTCTGTCCACTCCCTTGTAAAGTAGGGAAATCAATTTTGGATGTAAACGCTGGCACCGGCCCACCCAGACCCCCCACCGGAGCATCAATGAAGAATCTACGGAGAATGCACGAAACATTTGCCCACCTAGTTTTATCCAGACCACTGGGAAACAGGATAGAGAAGCCCTGCCTAGTACGATCCATCTTAGAAATTCTAATAAACTTCCCCGCAGAGTTCTTCCCTCCCTTGACAAGTAATACCCTTTTGCCGTCGTCAACCAACCTAATTACACCCTCCGGATGAACCTCCCTACAACCGGAATCGAAAGATTCACAAAGCCATTGCACGTAGGATTCTTGATTCATTGACATCTTCAATCTCAAAAGAATTCAAGCTTAGGTATGCTAAATGGAGTTCATTTTTACAGGAGTACACTATTTGTGCTTAAGCACATTGTTGGGAGTCAAAATCGTGTTGCAAATGCTCTCAACTGTAAGGCGCTTTTATTGAACACTTTGTCAGTTCATGTTGTGGGTTTTGAGGTTCTTAAGGAGTTATATGCTGATGAAGCTGACTTTGGGGAGGTGGATAAGCAGTGCTTGGAAAATCTATGAGAGGAGGTAAACCGTTATTACATTATATCATTTATGATGATTATTGTTTCATGGAGTTCGGTTTTGCATTATTAATTGTTCTCTGAGGGAGCTGATTATTAGAGACTTTCATAGTGGTGGTCTTGGAGAGCATTGTGGAAGAGACATGGATTTTGTACTTGTTGAAGAGAAGTACTCATGGCATTATTTGCATTGAGATGTAGATTGTGTAGTGAAGCATTGTTGAGTTTGTCAATAATCTGAGGGTCAGCCACAAAATACAAAATTTACATTCCTCTTCCAGTCCCTTATGCTCCTTGGGATCATGTCAGTGTGGATCTTGTGGGGCTGCCTCGTACTTGATGAAGGCATGACTTTATCTTGGTGTTAGTGGATTGGTTTTCGACAATGCTTCATTTCATTTCATGTTGTAGGACTATTGATGCATCATTGGTGGCTGATTTTCATTTCAAGGAGATTAGGCATTTACATGGAGTTCCTAAGTCCATTGTATCTGATCAAGATGTTAAATTTATGACGCATTTTTTGGTTGACGTTGTGGAAGAAATTTGGCACTAATTCAAGTATTGTACTGCACACCACCCTCAAATGGATGGACAGACGGAGGTAATCAATTGAATTTTTGGTAATTTACTACAATGTTTGGTTTGTGAATGGATCATCACTTTTGATACCATCACAAGTTGAGTATGCTTATAACAATGCCATTAATTGAACCACAGGTCACATGCCATTCGAAGTTGCTTATGGCAGATCACTGAATGGTGCATGACAGCCTAGGGGCCATTGCTTCCTGCTGATGTGGGCCCAAAGATGGCCTAAAGCAGTATCTTTGATCAAAGAATAAACACAAGACAGGGTTCTGGAAAATCTGGGCAGCAGATAGGAAATGACCAAAATAACCCTGTAGACTAGTCAAAATGGGACAAAATTTTGCAGGTTAATAGAGGAGTGATAGATGAACAAGCATATAAAATTTCTGGTCAATCTGTTGTCTAAAATTATATAAAAGATAAGGTTTAGTAGGCTGTTTTAGAAAATCTAGCAACATTCTTTAATGTAACTAGGGTTAGGGTATATAGAAAATCACCAAACTCAAAATAGATTCAAGTGAATTTTAGGGATTTATATGCTTAACACATAGGGGCAGAAAACCCTTCAAAAAAAATTCGAGAAGATTTTACTTTAGAGGGGGCAATATTGATGAGAAACCTAGGGAATAGTTCTGTTTGCAGTGGACCTTGGCAGCACCTTAATGAGTTAATGGGTACTTCCACTTTTATGAATTTGAGTATGTAGAGTTCTCTTCAGCCACAGGGTCTTTCAAATCTGAGCAATCAATGCTTGTAGTGGTAGATGAAGTAGAATGAAGAAGAAGAAGATTTTTCCTTTTGGTAAGTGAAGAAGAAGAAGATAGATGAATAAGAAGTAGGAGAATAAGAAGAATAAGGAGGAGAAGAAGAATAGGAAGAAGATAGGAAAGGAGAACCAATAAGCACCAACTAATTGGGGTTTCTGGTGGCACTAACCCCTAGAGAATTCACACAGCACCAACCGTGAGAAAAAGGGACAAAACTCAAAATTTTATTTCATCAATTCCTAAAACAGCCATGTTACATGTCAAGTACTTCTAAAACTACCCTATGAGAGGCTGTCAAGCAGCTCTCCCTTAGGCCCCACACATTGACTCTTTGACTCACCTAACTTCTAAAAAACACTATTCCTGTCACTCACTAGTATCCCTTTAGTAATTTGGTCATAACTCTCCCAAATTACCTTGGATTTGTGCAATCTTGGTCTCTTTTGAAAGGTAACTGAATCCCTTTTAAAGACACCAAAATCTTGCTAAAAGAGCAAGTTTTGATCTTAGAAAACTTGAGACAAAAGTAAGTTATGGGGTTACCCTAATACCCTAAATTGACCTTGGATTTCAAGCCTTGTTATATTAAAAAAACCAAAATTAAAAAGTCCTAAACTACCTATGACCTTTGGGCCTTATTACGAATAGATCCAAACATTACCCATGGTCATCCAGCTTCTTCCTTTTGATCTTATATGCTCCCACACCATTAAATCATTTGTTTCATTTAGTCCCATTATCAGATAATATTTTGGTCAACAATGATGTAGATGCTTATGTTGATCATGTTTGTTAGTTGCATGAAGAAGTGAAGTAGGCAATCAAGGCCAGTAATGCTAAATATAAAGAAAGGGCTGATTTGAAGTGACGAGTTAGGGAATATGAAGTAGGTGATCAGGATACGGTTCGTTTACAAAAGGGTAGGTGATGCAGACATCCAAACTGAAGTGGGGCCCATATGACATGTGGGTGGGACCCACACGTGTGATCCTTGTGGTAGCCAAGTGGGGGATGTATAGAACATCTTGGATTTGATTTAATTAGTATTTTATTAGGATTTAATGTTAGACATTATCTTTTATTTCTTTTGAATTTATTTTAGAGTCCTTATGTGGTTAGGAGTCTTCAAATCAAAGTTCTAATCTCGTTTTTCCTCTTTAGGCCATATTTTAGAGGTCAAAACTCATCCGTTTGGGCTGATTATGGTGCTATTTGAAAGGTTATTCAATTACCTTTCCAATGAGACCAAGATCTTGAGAATCCGATGTGATTTAGAAAAGAAATCAATTATTTTAAAGTTATATTTTTTAGGAAGTCTAGTTAGAGTGGGATTTGGAAAACTTGGAATAGAAAAACTATATATATGTTTGTAACCCATAATTTTATTAATGATGAATGAAGAACTCTCTTTAAAGCTAATGACCGCCTCTCTTTTCCTGAGAAGGGAAAATCCTTTGGTGAGAAGCCTTGGGTTAATGATTCTACCTTGGTGAGAAGCCAAGATCATGTGGTTCCTTTGGTGAGAGGCCTTGGAAACCAGGTGATTTCTATATATATATATATATATATATTTTGTTATTTTCTTTTACCATAGATTATCTATTAAAAAACTAGATCAAAGCCTCTTCATCCTACATCAATCATCAACATAAACAATAAATGCTGTAGTAAGAGCATTCCTATGTTTAATAAATTGGGTATGGTTAACCGACACTATTTATATCCAAATTTAATCATGACACCTCAAAACTGTTCAAACCATGCCCTGTGGGATTGTTTAAGTCATACATTGCCTTCTTCAGGAGACACACCGTTGTGTTACCTAATTGATACTGAAATCTGGTGGTGGTCTCAAATATACTTCATCCAAATCACCATAAAGAAACACATTTGTCACATCCATTTATAAGAGTGGCTAGCTAATTCTGATTTGCTACAATAGAATTCAACACTCTCACTGAACTCATTTTGGCTATAGGAGCAAACGTTTCTTGATAATCGATCTCATACGTTTATATATATCCCTTTGCTACTAGCCTAGCCTCGTGTCTATCTATTATTCCATCAGGATGTAGCTTCACAAAATAAAGCCATTTACATTTACCAGGTGATTTGCCTTTGGGTAGGTCCACAATGTCTCATGTACCATTTTTCTCCAATGCTTTCGTTTCCTCTTCCATTGCCTCCCTTCACTTTTGTTGTGAGAGATCTTTAGGCACACTGCAAGGACTAGATATAGAGGACAAAAAGAAAAAAAATACTAAAAAGAAGATGATATGTTACTTACTACAAGAAATCTGTTTAGAAATTGGATGAAGAGTGCAAGTATAGGTATTTGTTCGAAGAGAAATAGGAAGGTTATCAAAGGAATTACCTGTACTCGAAGGAAGTGGAGCATGGAAGACCCACCATTTTTCTCCAATGCTTCCAGTCCCTCCATTCTTGTTTGATCGTGGTAGTGGCCAATTTGATTTTAGTGCAAGTGAGCATGGAAGTGATAGCAA
>JAOXJP010265677.1:0-20611 GCA_025762735.1 Platanus orientalis
GAATAATTGTTAAAGTTTTGTTGAGTTGGGTGTTCCCAAGGTAGGCCATGGACCTAGTTTATCTCTCCTTCTCCAAAGGTTGATGCCACTCATGGCTCCCCTCTCTTTTCTTCTTCTATAGGTTTAGCCGCAAGCTCCCTCTTTCCTTTAAAGTATATTTCTATTCGTTCGCTTTATCTTTCTTTTTATACTACTCTCTTATTCTTCTTTTTATCATTTTTCTTCTTCCTCTCTCATATTTCATATGCAAGTGTTAAAACCCTTCATTAAAGCACCTTTAAGTTTCTAAAATTCTATGATTTAACCCATTAATTCTTGTCGAAATTTAATGAAATTTTAACTGTAGAACCCTTGAATATGTCAGAAGCTGCCAAAAAAATTCCGAAATTTCTTGACATTTCACAGGAGCATTTTGGTAATTTTCAGTCCAAAATTATTAAAATATCCTTTTAGGCTCTGTTCTTCTATTTTCTCCCATTTTTCTGCGCTAACTTCTTTTAATCTTATTTCTGTGATTTTATTTTCTGATTCTTAAATTTTCATGGATGCATTTTTGTTTCTAAACTCCATTCTTGATTTATTTACTTCCGCATCCTTTATTTAAAATTATTTGAGGCTTTGAGAAATTGCGTTACATCAAATTTTGGTATCTTCCCTAGTATCCTGCATCAGTTTCTTCCAATTGTTTTGTAATTTCCCGCATTCCCATCACTTTTCATTGGACTTATTTTGAAGGGTCAAAAGTTACCCATTTAGCTTGATTTTGATGTCATATATGTTGATGCTTATAGGTAACTCAAGATTTTGAATTGTTTCTTGTTGTCGTTTTGTCATATCCTGCATTTTCATCACTTGGGGCTTATTTTGAAAGGTCAAAGGTTACCCATTTAGCTTGATCTTGATTTTATTTTGAAAATTTATTCAATTACCTTTCCAACAAGTCCAAGATCCTGGAAATTCGATGTGTTTTGGCAAAGTTATGGTCAAAATACTAGCAAGGAATCACTTTGTGATGAGAATTGAGTTATTAGAGCACTATTTTTATGTATGTATGTATGTATGTATGTATGTATGCTTTGTAACCCAAAATTTTATTATTGAATTGATTGAATGAAGTAAATTTCTCAAGCTCTTTGAATTGTGAATGCCTCCAACCCCAAGTGTGAGTGACTTGAACTCAAGGTGTGACTGACTAAGACAAAAACTAGTGTGATTTTTATTGGTATCTTCTTCTCTTTCTCTGTGATTCTTTTTGTTTTTATGTTATTTTTTCTCCTATCTCAACTTGGTATTAGGGCAATCCTGTATCAGGAGTGCAACCATTTCTAGAGCTCATAACCCAAAAACACAAAAAGTTTACTATTACGTAGGCAAGAAATAAAAGGAAAACTTACTGCATAACGTGGTCCAATGTCTTGGTGATTAGAATAGAGACCAGACTGTGAAAATGCATCTAATCCCTGTCAGAAGAAAAAAAAATACAATCAAATTCTATTGCAAATTGTATACTGATAGAAACTGGATTTCTATAGAAGTTTAAAAGCAACAATGACTGAAGCATCAAAAGCACTGAACCAAAAGGAACAAATAAATTCCATAGCAAACCCCATACATAAATGTGTTAATTGAGTATTTTGGCTTACAACACCAGCCAATCATGAGATAGAATGAAGCATAGACAAAAATCTTAGTAAATAATTCATCATCTGCTTAGCCAAATTAATGAAATTTGCTACATTCATAAAACTACAAGAACCAAAAAGAGTAAGGATATGTTAAGTGATGGAATAGTGGTCTATATATTTTATATTTTGTTGTTTTTTCCTTTCATTTCACTTGGTCCTTATCATTGTCTAAAGAGATGATGCTTACATATATTTGGCTAAGAAAATTTTAGTCATTGTCCCTACCTGCTGTGGTTCTCTTTTTTTAAAGATTGATAAATCCGTGAACAAAAACCATCCTGTTGGACAATACATGTTATTCTATAGACATTGGTATGGTCCAAGAGCAGGGGTGGTTGAACAAGAACACTATAGGGAAAATGAAATTTCCGCTGAGCTGTCTATTTTCAAGATTTTTGCAATTTTATTCTTCCAGGGATCATACGATAGAATCTCATAACACACATATGCGATGTCAGTAATTTATTAAGAGTTTAGTAATAATTAAAGTGCCTTGAGGGATCAAGAATTTTTTATATTTTAGACACTGATGATTTTTTTTACTTGGTTTCAGTTTTTTCTGCCTCAAAATTGGTCATAGATTTTGGTTTCTTTTCTTTTTTTCTCAAGTTTGTTTAAACATTTTGATCTGGGATTTGGGTGATAGTGTGGATTTTTTAATCATGATTTCTATGACTCTTCTGAGTTGATGCCACTCATTTATATATGGCAAATTATGCCTGCTTCATGCAAACAATACCACTTGATACCAAATCACATTCAATCCCATTCTAAATGACCACACCAAACATGATTGCCACTCTTTCTGACAGAACCCATTACATGTTTCTCCTTGCCTTCAACTGTAACTATGCCAATGGCCACATGACAGCCATTTTTAGTGGCCAGCAAACCGATGCTTGTTAGATGTTTATAAAAGCTAGGGCAGAATGTTGAGTAACTTAAATAGTTGCCAATGTATCATATGTTTTGTCCACCTTTTTTTTGTCACTCTTCATTCTTTTAGAGAGCAATGTTTATTTGTACAATTACTATATTCCTCGCCATAAGTTTTGCATAACAATAAGTGAATTGGCATGACAGATCCTGATTAAGGCAACGACAAAGCATATTACCAATTTAAAGAAAGTACACAACATATGATTCCAGAAGTATTTAATTATAAATCAACCTCAGTATTACGGGGATCAAACCTGACTGCATGCCATGCATAGCACTGCTAAGGCTGGAGTGCGTACATTGCTCAGCTGTGTGAGAAAGAAGGCTGGGCCCAGGAATCCAATTGATTGCATGATCTGCCGAATTGGAAGGTTTTAGAACCGAGTTATGCTCAAGAGCTGGAAAACTGCAAGTGTTAAATCATAGCTCTACTGCTCATGTTTTAGAAACCTAATGAGCTATTAGTCCCATATTTTTAAATTTGTCATTGTTTAAAGTGCAGATTAGCTTTACCTGGTAAAGAAATCCATGTTTTGTGCAATGTTCTAGAGAGTGTCATTTAAAATTGTGAAAGTATTTCTGTAAGGGGTTCTAATGTTCTACAGATTACATCTCTATAGACACTATGAGAACACTTTAATACTAATTAATCAGACAACTCACAATCAAATAAGAACAGGAAAAGTAACTAATTCCACTGGTGATTCTAAAATAATCTGTATTTTCTTCCATTCCCAACCAACATAACCTTATTAATCAGATATCCTGCAATAATGAACTGATAAAAGATGTAGATACAGAGTTAACTAGTTAAGCAATGGAAGATCACTTGCCGGGCACAGAAGATGTTGTAGCTATTTTTGGCCACTTCTGTGCTCCAAGGTCAATGTTGAGTAGTTCTTACCTTGCGAACTGTAGTTATGGAAAGACCTTTGCTTATAAGGGTGTCTGCAATCCACCCTCCAATATTTGCAAACACAGCCATAGTTAACCATGGTAAGACACAGAACAGACCCGATTCGGTGAGGTTGAACTTCAGCACCTGCAGAGAAAGGGAAAAAACGCTAAAATATGCATAGTTCATTGCCATGTTAGAATATTCTAATTGAGGTGTGTATCATTCATGAGGCTGTATTCAATTCTAGCTGACCTGCTATTCCACCAAAATAACAATAGATATGTGTGTGCATATTATGTGCATGTCCATAAAATGTACAGAAGGAACTGGCACAATTACATAAGAATGAAGCACCTTAACGCCCACCAACCAACCACTCCGACCAAAACCAATAGGTGATGGAAAAGCTATCGCTTTATGTTTTAAGATTGTTGGGGTTGGCAAGTCAAGCACATCTCAAGTTGGGGTAACACCATTTGACGCCATCTCCCAGCGCTGGATTGCTGTGCCCATACACTAACTATCCCCGCAGCAACTATGTTGGGAATGCTCGAACCCCTGACCTGGTGCTCTAATACCAATTGGAGCACCTTAATGTCTACTAAGCGACCATTCCGACCAAAACCAATTGGTGATGGAAGAGGTATCACTTAATGTTTTAAGATCATTGGAGTTGGCAGGTCAAGCACATCTCAAGCTGGGGTAACACTGTTTGACGCCATCTCTCAGCACTGGATTGTTGTGCCCATACACTAACAAAGAATACAGGTATTAAGCTGAAATTGAAGGCCATGGAAGTATAGAAACATTTATTTATCCATGGAAGTATGGACAGCTTTGGAAGCCACAACATAAAGGATATATTGGTGACTAGTAATGCAATGTTGTGAAGGGCGTCCTTGAGCCCACTTGTGCCTTACACACAAGTGGGCTTATAATAAAACATGTGTCAACACATCTCTCTCTCTCTCTCTCTCTCTCTCTCTCTCTCCTCTTTTATACGTTAGGGCATCAATTTTTACTAATAGAATTCCACAGAATTTATTACCTTGTCTCCAACTCCAATTCAATTTGAAGTCTACACTTGAGGATGATAATTATGTAATCAAAAAAGATTTCGAACAAATCAGTAAAACATTTATATTGACCACATAAATTAAATTTTTCACTATTAGGTTTTCCAAAATTTTGTACTTCAATCTCTTGGATAAATCTAGAATTAGATAAAATACCATATTCAGAGAAAGCAAGAAAGAGAGAATAAAAAGAATTAAGTAACAAAAAATGTTATTTATAAAATATTTGCTTCAATTAAACTACTTGGACTCGCATTGCAGCTTCCCTTGAACATGACTCAGTGAACAAATTCACAAGTCAATCCTAGTCAATTAATTTTTTTCATTAAAATATTTAACCAAAATAAATTTTAACAATATGAAATTTTAGATATGAAAGGAAAAAAGGAAATGAATATTGGCACAAAAAACAAAAGGAAAATAAGTTGCTAGGTCTACAAGTCATAAGACTTAGAAGAAAGGAAAAAAAAGAAGAAGAAGAAGTTTTGGGTGTGTGTTTAGTCCCACATTGGTGGGGTGGGTATGTGTATGTGAGTATATATGAGGGTCTTCAGTTGCACCAATTGATGTGATCACTTTTGGTGTCAACTGTGGAGTTCCCCTCTGTATGTGTGTGAGTTTATCAACAAAACAAAAAAAAAATAAAATAAAAAAAAACTAATATGTTTTTTTTTTTTTTTTTTTTTTTTTAAAAAAAAAGACTAGAAGTTTCCCATTTACATATTATTGAAGCCATGAAGAATATAAGAGAAATGCCCCCTGATTTTGACAATTTGGATCAATTAGCTCAGAAAAGGTGCAATAAGAAAAAAAAAATTTTAATCATGTTTCAATCGAAGAAGAGATGATAATTGAATCTTTGAAGTGGGTACAGTTCACCGGCAGATGGCTAACAGTCAGAGCTTGTCACTAGGAGCAAGCACTAATTAATGAAACTATAAAGTAGAAAACTGAGAGAGCATTGAAAATGCTTTATGGTTGTAAAGTCTAAAATCTTGTAAAGAAGTTATAATAGTTTTTTTCACAGGACAACTAAGCCCTTCCTGAACTTGGTGAACTTTTCATCAAGTAGTCAAATCGTTCGAGATACTCCAAGGCATGGCTCACCCAGCCAAAACCTGATTCTTTGACTCATAAAGTCTCAAAATTTGAATCAACTGGCTATTTTGTTGGTGTATATGGGCACAATATGTAAGGGTATTTGGGTACATTGTACATGAGTGGCATACTTGTAAAGTTGTAAATACTCAATGTAATGTCTATAGTATCCTTTTTGAATAATACATTCATATGTATGAGAAAACAACACTCCATACGATTTCCCCTAATTTCAACTCTTCTTCCTCCACTTCTACTTGAAACCCCAACACATCAAGCTCTCATTCTCATAGATTTCCTCTTTGTATCAGAGCCATCTAGCAGATCCGAGCTCCAAGAACCCTTCTATAGCTTCTGCAACACCTTTGATGATGTCATCAGGCCATACGGATGACGTCACCATCCATACAGACCTGATAGGTCAGTGACGAATTCTTCAAATCTGTATAGATCACAATTTATGGTGATTTTTGGTGTTGATCCCTAGTTCATTTGAGATCGTTTGTTGTATTTAGCATATTTTCCAAGATTATTTCAGAAATTTCCGCAATATGGAGATTCTGTTCAATTCACACAACCCATGCAGTTTTTTTTTTTTTTGATGAATACAACCCATCAGTTTTAGTTATCGATTCTTGTTCCTATGGGGTCACATGAATGTCTATGATCTTTAGAAACAAGTCCCACTCAATTCTATGAAGATTTGAGCAAGTTCCAACGTTTTTGCTCCACAAGTGTTGTCGCTTAATGTGAGTTTTGATTTTCTTGTTTGAGTTATTGCTTATTGTTGCATGTTGGGATCTCCTACAGTTCTTATCTTGGTTGTTGAACTATCGAAATCCTGTGTGGGGTTTCCCTATTGTGTTTGGTATTGATTTTCCTCCCTTTAATGCTGTTGTGAACATTATTCTTGGGATTTTTTAGCCATACCTTGTGTTCGGCTCCATTTTCTTGTCGACCTTTTCTTCGAGTTGTGCAATTACTGGTGGCTATTATTTCTTGTTCATTGTTGGTGTTGGATGTGCTTCCTTTGTTTGGTGTGCTCATATGTGCTTGTGTCTTGCGTTTGGGTGTTGCCTTGACTTTCAAAAGCTTCTACTAGTCAGTGTTGTATGTTGTAGTGGTGTAGGATGATTTACCCCTGATTTTGTGCCTCCTTTTTGTTGTGATTTGGTGTTGTGTGGCTTCGGACTTCAGCTTTTATGTTGCTTGCTCTTGGGATGTTTCGCCCTCTTATCGTGATGTGTTACTAGCCAGTGTTGATAGTGTGGTGAGGTTATATTTCTTGGCATATCTATAGCTTCTCGGAGTACCATTATCACTTTGGAAGCTCTGTCTGTGGGCTCTTATTCTTGGTGGGAGAGATTCTTGGTTCTTCTGGTGTATTGGACTTCCTGTGGTGTTGTTCTATACATGGCAGCAATATGTTTGGGCTATTGTAGTTATTGACTGTGGTGATCATACGTTGTGGTCTCTACAGTTGTTTAGTTTCCTTTGGAGTTTCTGTTGTTCGTTGTCTATGGTGGAGTATATATGGTAATGTGCTGGGTTGATTCATGACTTTTTTTGTGCTCGATGACAGTGTGTGCCTCGGTGTTGCTGTGATTATGTATTGAGCCATCTTAGGGTTACAAGACTTGTGTTGATTGTTCGTAGCCAAAGTGTGTAGCAATGGTTTGGGTTTTTTTGGGGGTCTTGTACCAGGTTGGAAGTGTTGATTATTGGTCTTTAGTTATGGCATAGTTTCCGCTTGATGTGTCTTTTCTGCATGTTATAGAACCTCCATCTTTTCTCGTAGCCCTCTGCCCAATCATTCCTAGATCATTGATTCAGAGGCATCTTATCATATGACTGGTATGTCTAGTCTTTTTTCTTCACATCGTAATGCTCCTAGTAGAAACAATGTATGCATTACCGATGAATCTTTATCTTCTGTAGCTGGCATTAGTTGTATTCCTCTTACATCTTCCTTGTCTTTGTCTTCTGTATTTCATGTTCCCAACTTTCAGTTGAACCATGTTTCTACCAAAGTTTTGAATTGTAGTGTTACATTTTTTCCTTCCTATTATGTTTTCCAAGAGTTGGAGACAGGGAGGATGATGTAGAGGCCATGAGGATCAAGGGTTGCATCTTATGGATGGTCATTTATTTATTACCTCTACAACTCAGCAGACACTCTCTTCCTCCATTCCAGTTCAGCAGTCTTCCTCATCTTTTGTTCCCCTTCTACTTCTCAACGTGATCAATTTCTTCTGTGGCATTCTCGTCTTAGCCATCTCTCATTTACTTAAGCAAATTATTTCCGGGTTTATGTTCTTCTATTTCAAATTTCCATTGTGAAACCTGTGATTTGGCCAAGCACTATCGTTCCTCATGTTACCCAAATATAAGTCGCAGTTCTTGCTCCTATTACCTCCTGGCTGGGTTTTAGTTATTTTGTAACATTTATTGATGATTATTCCCGAGCTACTTGGATTTACTCGATAAAATCCAAGAATGAGGTGTTTTCCGTCTTTCAGTTGTTTCACAAATTAGTTGAAACTCGATTTGACACTAAACTCAAGGTTCTTCGTTTCGATAATAGTAGAGAATATGTCTCATGCCTTTTTTATGTGGACAACGTTATGCAACTTATGTATGTGCCATCATATGAGAGAACAAGGTTCAAGTCTTGTATTATGTATAGGTTCTTTTAATTATTTAAGGGGTAGATTATTTTTATAATAAGATCAATAGTGTCATGATTAGTTTAGTGTTTTGGAGGTTTTTAGTTGTAATCATGTTTTTCACTTTGGATCCAATTTTTCTATGGCCAAAACTTGACTTTTTAGTTTTGGCTTAATTTTGGTGTCATTAGATAGGTTACTCAGTTACCTTTCTAACAAAACCAAGATTGCACAAATCCGAAGTGATTTGGAAAAATTATGACCAAATTACTAAAAGGGTGTCAGTAAAAATGGGAATAGTGTTTTTTTTTAGAAATGCTTAAGTTTTATTGGTTTAGACTTTGGAAAATTTTATGTTTTGAAAAGTTTAGGAATTAGGAAAACTTTTGCATCAAGTTATTAATGTTTTTAGAAAGTTTTATATTTTAGAAAACTTGGTTAGCAATTTTAGGAATTTTAGAAAGTTTCCAATTTTAGCAAGTCTCTAATTGTTTAAGATTGTAAACTTATTTAAAGGCAACCCCTCCCCCATAATTTTATAGTGAAAAATAAACAATTTTTTGAAGATTTGAGTGTTTCCAAGATGTGGTTGTAGCATGTTCTCCTCTCCAAAGGTTGATGTCATCTCTTAGGCTCCCTTCTTCTCTCCATGTGGTTTGTAACACCCTAAGGCACTTGTGAGTATCCACCTCATCCTCCCTCTTTCTCTAAAGTATTTCTCTTATTCTCTTATCTTTCTACTTTTCTCTTAGTTTCTTATTATCTTCTCTCTTTCTTTTCATTTTCTTCTTTTTCTTCCTCTTCTTGAAACCTCCATTAAAGAACCTTTACTTTTTTCTGAAATTCTTTGATTTGACCCATCAAATCATATTGGAATTTAATAAAATTTTAACTATAAAACCCTGAAACAAGTAAGAAACGGCCATAAAAATTTTAGAATTTTTTAACATGTCAGAGGGGCATTTTGGTAGTTTTCAGATTTTCTGTCCAAAATTATAAAAATACCCTTTTGGATTTTTTCATTTCTTTCTCATTCTTTTTTGTTCTTTCTCATCCTAACCTCTTTTCTTAAATTATATTCTCTAATTTCTTGATTATTTGTGATTTTTAATTCAATTCTTGATTTATTTTGTTTGCGCATCCTTTATTTAAATTATTTGAGGCTTTGAAAATTTATTCTACATCAATTTTTTGGTGTCTTCCCCTTGTACTGCATCACTTTTCCTCTTACCTCTCTC
The DNA here is from genome assembly GCA_025762735.1 of Platanus orientalis. Taxonomy (NCBI): domain Eukaryota; kingdom Viridiplantae; phylum Streptophyta; class Magnoliopsida; order Proteales; family Platanaceae; genus Platanus; species Platanus orientalis. Next base: position 9,601 of record JAOXJP010265677.1, read on the forward strand.
AACATGGTATCTTCCATCAAACAACTTGTCCTAATACTCCCAAGAAAAATGGAGTTGCTAAGATTAGGAACCGACTTCTCCTTGAGATAATTCATGCCTTTTTGTTCCATATGCATTTTCCCCAGATTTTTTAGGTTGATACTCTCCATACTACAACTTACTTAATGAACCATATTCTCTCACGTACTCTAGAATTTAAACGTCCCATTAAGCTTCTCATGTTCTATTCTTAGATCTTCCTTCGTCTAAAGTATTTGGTTGCATATGTTATGTCCATGTTATAAAATCTGATCTTTTCAAGCTAAACATCAAGGCTCTTAAGTGTATCTTTCTTGGGTATGCTCTAAATCAAAAAGGATACAAGTGTTATCATCCTCTACTCGAAACTGTATTGTTTCCATGGATGTCACATTTCATGAAACTATTTCCTTCTTCTCTCCTAGCCATCATCATCTTAAGGGGGAGAAATGCGGTGTATGTGAAAATGAGGTTATTCTTTCTCTCCCTATTCCTCCTTATTTCTTTGATGTTGATGGATGTCATAATAAGGGAGAGTAAGAAGCTACTCCAAATGAGGCAGATCCAACTCAAAAGAATGGATGAGCGAAATATTTTACGCATGTGTTTGTTAGAAAGAGGCAGAAGGTTACTCCTAGCTCTCATGCGTCTATCCAACAAGTCGCCTCCTCTCCATGAATTTCTCCTTCCATATCTCCTGATGATTCTTATTTTCCCATTGTTGTTAAAAAGGGTACGCATGCTTGCACTCAACACCCCATTGTTAACTACATGTGATATGACTCCTTATCTCCTAAGTTTAGGGCTTTCTCTACCTTTTTGTCCTATTTTTCTATTCCATACAGTGTTCCGCAAGCTCTATCTTAGTTTCAGTGGTAAGAGGCAATGGTGGAAGAAACGTAGGCACTTAAAAAGAATAAAACATGGGATGTAATTGATCTCCCAAGAAGAAAAGATCTAGTGAGGTGCAAATGGGTATTTTTCAATGAAGCTTCAACCGAATGGCACTATTGAATGATACAAAGCCAATACGGTAACCAAGGGATACACTCAGACTTATGGGATTGATTACCAGGAAACCTTTACTCCAATAACAAAGATAAGTCTTGTCAAGATCTTAATTTCAGTTGCTACAAATCAAGGTTAGCCATTGTTTCAACCATATGTCTAGAATTATTTCTTTCATAAAGACCTTAAAGAAGAAGTCTACTTGAGATTACCTCCTGGTTTCCAACTATCCACAAGCAAAGGGAAAGTGTGCCACCTAAAGAAGGCACTCTATGGCCTCAAACAATCTCCCTGAGTATGGTTTGAGAGATTTCGAGGTGTTATGCTCAAGAATGGTTACAGACAGTGTCAAGCTGACCATATTCTCTTTGTGAAGCATCAGGGATGAAAAGTTACAACACCTATTGTCTATGTCGATGACATTGTGGTTACGGGTGATGATCATTATGAGATCAATCACCTAAAAGTTTTTCTCAGAAAGGAGTTCAAAATCAAGGATTTGGGGCCTTTCAAGTACTTCTGTGGAATTAAAGTTGTCATATCCAAGGATGGTCTCTTCCTATCTTGACGCAAATATGTATTAGATCTCCTTCAAGACTCTGGGATACTAGGGTGTAAACCTTGTGACATTCTCATTGAGTCTAACCATCGCATGCATGTAAATGAGGGCCACAGACTTATTGATATTGGTCATTACCAAAGACTTGTAAGGAAGCTGATTTATCAAACCCTGACTAGGCTAGATATCTCTTATGCAGTTGGAGTGGTCAACTAATTTATGCATGCTCTCATCACCTCCTGACATCTTGAGGCAACATACCGCATTGTTCGCTCTTTAAAGAAAAGCTCAGTTCAAGGTCTCCTATATCGTAAAAGACATGATTTCTGAGTTGAGGCTTTCATTGATGCAAATTGCGTTAGATCTATGGATGATAGGAGATCTATTTCTAGTTATTGTACCTTTGTTGGAGGTAACCTTGTTTCTTGGCATAGTAAAAAGCAGTCAGTTGTAGCCCAGTCAAGTGTAGAGGAAGAGTTCCGAGCCATGGAACATGGGATTTGTGAGATGTTGTGGATACGTGGCTTCCTGAGAGAGTTGGGATTTCACTCACATGATCCCGTACAATTGTACTATGACAATAAAGTTGTCATTAGCATTGCCCACAATCCGGTTCAGCATGATAGAACGAAACATGTTGAGGTTGACAGACATTTCATAAAAGAGAAGTTGTAAACCAAGCAAATTTGTATGCCCTTTGTGAAGACAGAAAATCAAATAGCTGATGTGTTTACTAAAAAATTGTGTAATCCTAGTTTTAGTAGGATTATTTGCAAGTTGGGTATATACAATATTTACATACCAGCTTGAGGTGGAGTGTTGGTGCATATGGGCACAATATGTAAGGGTATTTTGGTACATTGTACATGAGTGATATACTTGTAAAATACTCATTGTAATGTCTCTAGTATCCTTTTTGAATAATACATTCATATGTATGAGAGAACAACACTCTCCATACGATTTCCCTTAATTTCTCTTCTCTTCTTATTCTTCCTCCACTTTTATTTGAAACCCTAACACATCAAGCTCTCATTCTCACAGATTTCCTCTTATACATATTATAATACTACGGAAAATTTATGGTTGCAAGCCAAATATAATGAGATGGAAACGTTAAGATTGATAAGATCTTGCAAGGCTAGGTGGAAAGAAGATAAGAAAGAATAATTTGAAATAAACAGAGCTAAGTTTGTGTCATTTAAAAACTATGTTCTAGTAAGGGGAGAGAAAGCAAGATTGAGCAATTGTCTTCTACCTTCCTTCAGTTATCGTTGCTTTAAATTGGTATGAAATAATAGCTTCAGGATATTCATAATCCATGTATCAAGCAATTTGTAGTATTTAAGATAGCCTCCTCCTAAAAACCAGTACGCATTACCAGCAATGACAAACATTCATTAGTTCAAGTAATTGGAACTGATATAGTTCTAAATTGATGCTAAGTCCCGGTAACTACCAATTCATACACATATTAATAAATAGAAAAACCTGATAAAGTTTTTCACATGTAGAAATTATGATAATGATAAAATTCAAATCCTTCTTGGATCTTGTTTCAAATAGCAGGCACCCAAAATATGGATATAACATTTTGGCAACTTAATTCACATGATAAAAGCACCAAATTTTTGTACATTGTGTCTCCGCCCAGGCCTTCTGGAGTAGTCTGTCTTCGTATAAGTTTAAGCATTAAATAGATATGAAAATGTCATCAAATACAAGAACATATGCTTCTATGGCTCCAGACAAGCTTAAATACCTGATTGTAGTATGTAGGCATCCATGTAAGAAGAATAAAAGTCCCCCAATTGTGGCAAAAGTGCGAGATTATTAAAGCCCAAACAGGTGCCTTTGACAAAATCAATTTCCATGGAATGACTGAAACAGGATCCTTCAATTCACTGCTCCCCAAGATAAGCTTCTTTTCATCAGCACAAAGCTCTGGATCTTCTTGTGGGGAGCTGTGTGCCTAATGAAAAGCCATAGAAAACAAGGGAAAAGGTTCTCAGAAAACTTCCAGGAAATGAAATTTAAAGCATCAAATAGTACTCAGACATACTATTTTATTTAGCATTAATAAATATGAGCGCACACACATTCACACACAATACTTCTCTGCTGAAGATAAACGGCAATGCTTGGTGATCACCTCATGCTCTCAGTTTAGATAAGTCTACTACAGATTTGTTAAAGTAAAAAAACTTATAACCCCCTGCAGTATTGTTAACAATGTCAAAATACATACCAGATATTGTTTATTTCCTGCAAATGTTCAAGTCTTAGAAAGTTTGAAATACATAATGACAGCAATCAACAAATGCCAATGCACTTTTTATGCAGTCATGACACCTTCATCAACTCATGATGATATGAAACAGTCATCAAGTTCAACTTATATCACAAGATCTCAATAGCCTCTCAATAAAAATTTCTTATTTACAGAAAAGAAGAAGAAGATGACGAAGAAGAAGAAAATCTCAATATCTTGAAAAGTAACTGGCCTAGAAGAAATTGTTGCTTACAATGGGAAAAGATTATATTGAGTTAGTGGAGCTACATGATTGGAAGCTATAGGTTTCTTTCTTTTCCACCCTTTATTATCGTTTTCAGTGTGGTGGAACAAATGTAAAATAAATTCACTAATTAAGATGCAGCTAAAAGGACCACATATTCACCTTACTCAGCCATATTGCAAACCAGATACTTCCGAGGGAGCCAAAAGAGAAAAACACAGAAGGCCAGCCAAATTTGTGGATTAGAATGGGAGAAAAAGCCAGCCCTGTGACAGAACCGAGGTACATGCCACTGTATACTAGTGCAAGTGATCTGCTTCTCTCAGATACTGGAATCCACTTTGAGATTATATTATTCATAGCCGGCATGGCAACACCCTGAAGAGAAAATCAAACAACTTTGAGCTTTAGAAATCCTCTACTGATCCAAGTAAGTTTAGATGCAATAACGTTCAAAATTAGACAAAAATTGGCATTTGTGCATTCAATCATTGAAATCCCCTAAGTAATCAAATCAGAAAATAAAATCATGAGCTGTTAATTCAGAACAAATATCGTGATAATGATTAATATAAGAGGATATTTTCTGTGTGTTCCATATGTAAAGAATAATAGTCATGTCAGTATAATTGGCTAGCCATCTCATTGTACTGTAGGTTAGGCACTGTTTATTTTTTCTTCTTCATATAAAATGAATAAAGTCTCAGTTAATGAAATACAGACTATGAGTAGGTTTTAGGTCTTAACAAAGAAAAATTCACATAGTTCCAAAGAAAATTAGGAGCTCCTTTCATCATTTTTAAGATGAAAGATAAGAATTCAAAGAAAGTACTGAAAATGCTCAATTGATTACAAACAGACTATCACAAAGTGCACCAAATTCTGTTGTAGTAGAATCTTCTTGTGTTCATTATGATTGTAAAGAAGTGCAAAAACTAAGGAAATTGATGATTACAAACTTTGTTACACAGAGAAAGGATGATAATAAAAATGAGGAAGATTTAGTGGTAGAAAAATATCTAATATATAATTGCAGGTCTCAAGAGAAAAGGTGATAGCCTAATATCAATTACAAACTTAATTATCGAAAAAAAAATTTACAAATTTTGTTATACATAGAAGAATGATAATGGAATGAGGTAGAGATAATGGTAGGGAAAGATCTAATATAAAATGGTATGTATCAAGAGAAAAAGGTGAAAGGATAATATGTATTAGGATAGGAGATGATTGATGTTATTAGTATATATGAACCTCAAACAGTATTAGAGGGAATCGTTAAGAGGAAACTTAAGGAGAGATGGATGGACTAATCAAAGGAATCTCAAATGGAGGGAGAATTTTAATAAAAGGCTACTTAAATGGTCATTAGGAAATTATCAAAAAAAAAAAAAAAAATGGTCATTAGGAAAGCAGAGGATATGATAAACCGTGCATAGAGGAATGGTTTTGGAGAAAGAAATAAGATAATGAATGAGATCCTTGAATTGTAGAAGCATATAATCTTGCAATAACAAACGCATGCTTAAAAAGGAGAAATGTGCATTTTGTGATTTAAAACTGGATCAAACAAGAGTCAAATCAACTACCATCTCCTTAGGAGAACCAAGCAATTAACATGGAAGGATTGCAAGGTTATCCCATGGAGCAGTCTGACAATGCAACATAGGCAAATAGTCTTTGAACTTTGCATTTAGAGATGGAAGAAAGAGAGAAAATAATAGGTGCCAAAGTAAGATGGTGCTCAAATGGCTCATTGCACTGTTTCATCCTCAATATGTACAATGTAAGATCCCTCTGGAAGTCAAGAGATGTAACAGTGAGAAGACTATATTACTTTAAAAAACCTAACTGCTAATTGGTAATTTATTGGCTCCCACAAGTAAAGTTAAAGCAAAAGGGAGAGATTCTTTTTATTACGGTAGAAAAACAGGAAATAGATACCAAAATTCATTCTATAAAATCCAATGAAGCTTCTCAAAACCAAAATGAAACATTGAAAGAAACCAACCTCACCAATCCCCATAAAGGCTCGCATGATAAGCAAGAAAGGAAGCCCAACTCTTGCAGCAATAGGTGTTAGAATAGTTGCAACTGACCACCAGATCACCCCGAAACCCAATACGAGCTTACCACCAACTTTATCTGCCCATATACCTCCAACAATCTATCCAGTATTCAAAGAAAGAGGAAAAAAAAGGAAGTTAAGAAAAGAGGATACCAGGTAGCATGATTTTGACCTTCCACGTATTAAGATATGCTGAAAATAAAATGCAAAAATTGAGTCCATATAACTGACATAACATGTACATTAGCATTTCAATCCTACAACAATGTTTATGACATTTTAGTAGCCTGCAATTTGGAAAAACATTTAATACATGCAGCACACTTAATAAAATTTTATGTTGAAGTATATTAATTCCTGTATCTCCTAACACCTTAATGCTGTTTGTTGTAATTTAACGGGTGGAGGTAGTAAAGAGGGACATGGCAGCTTGTAATTTAACGGCAGATAAGGCCCTAAACAGAGCAGAATGGCAGAACAGGATTCGTGTAGCCGACCCCAACTAGTTGGGATAAGGCTGTTTGTTGTTGTTGTTGTTGTTGTTGTAATGTTTCTATCTTTGTACTACTTCTATGTTTGTCAATAAAATGTTAAAAGAAAAAGGCGCAGTCAATGATAAAACTCTAACTTGAGCCAATTTCTTTTTCTTTAATTGATAATAATGATTGTAACAGGACAAGAAATATGATACAAAAGGAGTATAAGAAGTAGACACACCCTCTCCACTATAAATGTGCCACAAACATATTTTCCCTTTATAACTCAGCTTTAGCTTGTCCATCTGTCATAACATTTGCCTCCATAGCCATGTTTTTTCAGCTTGCCATGTCAGAATCCTTGACACATGCCAGATTTTCCATGTCCATATAAATGAAGCTCTGATATAAACTACTTGAATACATTAGTCATAAACATGGTTATCAATTGTAATGAATTGATAACCATATGAAAGTAAGCTATATAGTTGTACTTTGGGTCCTAAGAAGCCGGGTGGCTACACAAAACTATCTGACACAAACTAAAGTAAAGGTCAGGAACTAGAATTGCACACTCAACAACAGGAAAAAGTTCTAGGCTAGCACCTTGTATTTCTATAATATGAGAAACATTACTACCTTACGTCAATTTTCAACTGTCATTACTTTTCAGTGAGATCAAACCAATCTATGTTCCAAAGTATAGCTGCCTCTCTCACTTCACTGCTACAGATTGTGAGAATAGATCCCAAGCATAAGACACTTTTCGGTGGCTGAAAACATGTTTTTCGTTGTCTTCTTCCTTTTTTTTTATTATTAAAGAAACTTCCAGTCAAAAGGGGATAAGACATCCCCAAGAACAAGAGTCCTAGAATGTAAGTGCCTATAACATATGTTTCCAGAAATATCTTCTTCAAGCAAATGGGCTTAGAATTCAAGAAAAAGGCTCAGAAGCTTAGCAGGGGAGGAAGCTCCATTCCTCTGCATACTCGAGCATTAAATTTCAATACAAAAGCATGGGAAATAAAAATTCCTTTGGGAAGGCCTGCATATACAAAAAATAAGAAGCAATAAAGCAAAAAGGAACCAAGGGATGAAGTGGAGAGAATAAACACCACAAAATGAAATTGAGAAGAAAAGCAGATGAGGCAAATGAGTAGTGTCCATTTTCTGTTTTCCCAATATTGACAATCGACCTAGTTTCCATCAACAAAAAGTAAAGAGAAACACCAATAACAACAAAAAGATGGAATAGCCCAAAGAAACTTGGATCCTCTATGACTGTGTGATCTCCAAAACAGCCAAAGATAAAGAGGGAAACAGGAAAAAATAGATGATAGTACTTTGTTTTTTATGAAAAACAATATTTGACTAATTTTTAAAATGAACCTCTATTAGATCCTTAGCATACCCATGATCACCATACGAATTAAAAAAAAAAAAGAGAGAGAGAATACCTCAATTGCGTTGACTGGACACAAGTTCAATGATACAACCTAGTCTCCACAAGGTTCATGCCTGTTCCATGCTGCTGCTGCTTCTTCCTTCTTTTTTTGGTAAAGATTGCTCCAAGCTATTTACATGACTCAAACATCCAAATAAACTATTCGTCCTTGTCTATACATGAGCACCTCTTTTAAATAAGATTTTGAGAAGTCAAAGAATTCTTTTTTTAGATGAACAACTGGATTTCGTTAAAAGGGATATAAGGGGAGATTACAAGGAAAAAAGAGAGAAAGGAGGAAAAAACACACCAGAGAAGAGTAAGAAGAAAGAAAGAGGAAAAGAAAAAAGAGACAAATCCCCCTCCCCCAAAAAAAATAAACAAACACAAACACATGGTTAGATAAGAGGAAGGCTACCCATGTACATAGAATCCTTTTGCACCCCAGATTTAGCTAAGCATCTGCTAGAGAATTGGCCTATCTTGGGATCCATTGGAACGAGGGGTTCAAGTCTGAAACAAGAGAACACACTTCCTTCACAAGATGAGCAAGCCTCCAAATGCCCGGCCCTCCCAATTTCATCCAACCAATCACCATGGCCGAGTCTCCCAACACTATAAGGTGACGAACGAGTACCCAAAGAATGACACATCTTTAGACCTACAACGAGCATGGATTTCCGCAGAGATGGCTTCCCCCACCCCAACAGGGTCAGAGAAATCCTGCAAGCGAGTACTGAAACTGTCCCTGAGAAGATCAACAACACCAGAAGGACCCAGATTCCCCAAAGAACAACCATCAAAGTTTAATTTCATGGTTGAGACCGGTGGAGGGCTCCAAGAAATTGAGTCAACTGGGACAATGGAAGCAGAGGTAGCAACTATAGAAAGATCTCTGAAAAGCAAGTCAATAGAAATCCCATGGAAGATGTCCAAAGATGATGCCCATAGTGCTACTCTCATAGAAATCGTGTCAAGCATTTGCATAATATCCCTTCTCTTGTCTAAAAAGATTATACTATTACACTCTTCCCAAATGGTCCAAATAGATACAATAAACACATATCTCCACAAAAGCTTTCCCTTTTGCCAAAAGGAGCAGGGTACCAACTCCAAAAGAAAGCCTAGATAACCTGCAGGAAGACTACGGAACCACCAAACATGTTAAGGAAGTAGTACCAAATCACCTTGGAAGATATTATATCCTAACGGAAATTTTATCCTTGAATTATGAAAACTATTTCCTTAATTACCTTCTAGCTACTTTTTCTTTTATGAATAACAGTCCTTCTAACTACTTTTAAGAAACCAATAAACTTTTAATCATTATAACTTGATACATCATTAGTTGCAATTGTGTCCACTACCACAATGCAACTAATAACAAGGAGGCCCTTCCCTACTGATTTTTCACAAATATGTCATACCATCATGTAATTTATTTTTTATTTTTTTGAGAGGTAATGAGCCGACTTTATTGAAAAGAGAAAGGTAAAGATACAAAAAAATGATCACCAGGAAAGTGATACCCAAAACGTAAAAATAACAGAAAAAAGAAAAACCATATCCAAGAAAGCAAAACAACAAAAGCTGTAAATAACACCCCGCCATCATATCAATGTATCCACATGCCATATGTCGAACCACAAATCTTCCTCAAAGCCTGAGTATACAGATATCCATTCAAAGAGGATACCATAGATATAGGATATCAGTGTCATCTCAGATCAATCTTTATCTTCAAATATCCAATTGTTCCTTTCCTTCCACAGCCCCCACCCAATTGCCCACGGAGGAGTCTGCCATATGGCAAGAGTAAGACTATCCAGACCATGGATCCACCAGCTCAAAATCAACTCATGATGAAACCTATTCAGGAAAATCCATGGGATTTGAAGGTGGGATAGGAAAAAAGCCCACACCATTTTAGCCATAGGACAGTGCAAGAGAAGATGACGAACGGATTCCTCCTCCCCCATACAAAGAGCACACCAATTAGCCAAATTCCAACCTCTATTTTGTAGATTGTTGAGGGTAAAAATTTTATTCAGATAACAATTCCATATGAAAAAGGATACTTTAGACGGAATCTCCCCCATCCATATGCTTTTATGCGGGATCAAAGAGTTCATGGTCGAGGAAAGTCCAACATATAAAGATTTTGCCGTAAAACACCCCTTCCTGTTGAGCCCCCAGACCCATTCATCCCTACAATTTACCCTAGGGCTACAACTACCGAACAGTTCCAACATATCCAACAACTCTCCTAATTCCCAATCATTTGGGGATCTTTGCAATCCTGGGTCCCAAACTCTTGAGCAAGGGAACTAGTTTGGGTGACACTGATGATGTCATTTGGTGTTACCTTCCTAGGGCTATCTGTTAGGTGGTATAAAAGGAGAGGAATCATTGTATATTTGATGGCATAGGGATCTTGAGTGATCGCCTTTGCCATAGGGTTTATGAGCTTGTTGGGGATTGGATTTATGTCTCCAAACTTGTGTGAGGAGGATTGGACTGATTTTTGGATTGGGAGGGTGTAGTCCTTGTTTGGCTTTCTTGGTCGTGGGTTTTGGTTTGTGGCCTCACCCCTTTGGGTTTGGCTTTTTTGTTTCTCCTTCTGCTTTCCTTTTGTTTCTGTTTTTTGTGTTTTTCTTGCTTCTTTCACTGCCCTGTTGAAAGACCCTTTTAGGCTTGTTGTTGTGTGCTTGTTCTTTTGCTTTTTGGTTGAATAATATATATATATATATTCTTTGATGACCTTCAGAAAAATAAATTAATCATTGTCTACCTTCTTTAGGCCATTAGTAATTGACCTTTGAAAATTTAATGAATCAATCAAACATCAGAAATATTTCTCTAAAATTTTAGAAAATAATCATATATATATATATATATATATATATATATATATATATCTTT
>JAOXJP010265688.1:0-20611 GCA_025762735.1 Platanus orientalis
ATGCATTTTATTCCATATGAAGTCCCTGGTGTCCTGGACACCATCATAGATACCAAATCCTGGACAGAACTTCCTTTCCCATATAGATATATATCCTCATACACTTTACTCCATAACTATTAAGTCCTACCTCTTAATTCCCAATATGTCAGAATATGGTGGCTTACGCAGCAACTAATTTGCTGTGTAAGCTTACGAAATAGATCTGGATTAGATTGGTATGGGGACACTAACATGCTAAGAAGGTGTATGACATCTTATACCTATATCCTATGGCTTGGATTTATGTAGTGCAATATTTAACTCGATACCATTGCCATAAGCACTTGGTGTCTTTTACCGCAAAAACAAAAAGAAGTCTCAAATGATTTCACTAGAGAATTTGTTGCTTTCTTCTTCATTCTTCTTTTCTTGAAATAACAGGTTAACAGTTCGTCACAAATGATTAAAAAGTCAATTTACATTGACCTTAAAATCACTAACTATTCTCTTATGACATTTGGTCACAATATTGTTGTTCAGTACAACTTAGTAAAGCGTTATCCCAACTACTAGTCCACTACCCAAATCCGGTTCCCTTATTCCACTTTATAAGTTTGAAACATTATTTTCAGGATTTGAAAAAGGTTTTATGTGTGTGTTTGTATAAAACTTTTTTTTTAGAATTTCAAATAAGGGCCTTTTCCCTTTATTATGAAAATAAGATATGGAGTATCATCTAAGTCTAAATCTACATATGAAAATAGATGTAGAAGTTTGTGTCTTTCCTCAAACATTTGTAACCTAAGGATCCTATTCTGTCCAACCTCACTATTATCATCCCTCCTTATCCAAACCCTTTTTAGTGGGATGTCTTTTGAGGGTACATTTATTATTAAGTGCCCAAAAATACATTTCAACCGCCATATCTTGCTTGCCTCCTCGTACACCAAACATAAGTCATAATCCTTTATCTCGCCATTAAAAGAGATCACTAGTAGTCAAGTAGCACTTATCGGCGACTATTCTCACTCATTTGGATCTTCAACTAAGGCAGCCAACAATAGCCTAAACTTCCATCATTTTTATGTTTCAAAGTCATTGTTAGGATCACATTAGGCATGGCCCACTAGTTGGACGGTTGGATTCAATAATTAAGCTAGTGCCAATTATAGACTACATAGATGGTTTCCAGATGAGTTTAGATGCTTTATTTTATGCACAGAACATTATCCTCTAAACTTATTCTGGAGTAGCTTAAGCAATAATCGTTTAAAGAAAATGTTTAAAAATGAAGACATGAGTGACCATATCTTTAGTAGTCGATCTCCACCTTTATTGCCCTTTAATTTTCTTTTTTTCTTTCTTTCTTTTGATTGTTCTCTCTACTCCAAACAAAGGGTATACTTTAGTTAGCTTTTATTTTCCTTTCCTTTACTTTTTGGTTGTTTTCTCTCGTGATCAGTAGTGGTAGGGTTGCACTCTTTTTGGGGAGGTGTGTTTTTCTCTTCGCACCCTGAAACTTAAACTAGTATATAAACAAGGAAGAGAGTGAAATTCATCTTTGCAAAGTTGAGCTCTAGGAATGATGGAAATCTTGATGGAGCCCCTAGTTGGTACTGAATAATTGATGTAAGTAGGTTCTTATATGCATTCTCCAGATCTTGAGAGTAAGTCAAGGAGAAATGGTGTAGTTGATAGTACTGTATATTTCAGAGCGTCAATTTAAGGATTGATCTCAGCTTAAGCCCTTCTAAATTGTACTTTGAAAATATTCATTTTCTGATTTCAATTATGTGGTTTCATATGCAGTACTTAATGAACTAATATCACTTATCGATGGTCAAGAAGACACAGTATCTGAAATTCCTCCCATTCATGCTAGACCTGTCCACATAACATCTAGCTGGAGTAATTAACCTGCAGCATGATCTGTCGATGGTTCTTGGTGGCATGAAACAATATGTATTTTTTGAGCTTCCAATCCAAATTAATAATCCTAAATGAAACAGGCATTGTCGAAACTTGGAATGTCGTTTCTTCAAATTTGAATATAACCATCAAAGGTAGTGTATTTTTGGATCATAGCATTCATGCTTGATCATTGGATTCCTTGATACATAGTTTAATGTTCCCTAGATATGCTCTCTCCTTCCTCTTGATGATCCCTAGGTGACTGATTATAAAACCTTAAATGCCTTTAAGTAGCCTTAAAACCCTCTATCTATCATAGTTTGAGATGGCTCCTCGTCCCTAGAAATAGCCACAAGGGATGCTACAAGTAGCCACTTTCTTTTTTAGATGAAGACAAGAACATAAACTATGAGGAATTATAATCTCTTCTTATTTTTTTATTTATTTTAAGTGTGTTTTTAATGTGAACTCCTCTTGGTCCTTTAGAGGTACTTAAACTTTATGCTTTAAAGCTTCTAGGATTCTAGGAACCTACTGTTATGAATTATGATGATGTTACAGTGTAACATCTTGGTATCATGCCCAGGCAAACAACATCTAATGGAGTTTCCTGAATTAGGATTACTAGCTTGGCCTTTCTCTAGAATCAATATTTACCTCAAAAGCTAAGATTTGAAATGCTAATTAGCTTTTCATTTCCTTGTTCTTATTTAGTTTTCCTGATGTATAAGCTGCTACTGAATCCTCAATCTGATTGTCATACAAAATACAGTGATCATCTGATTAAACCCGCCTATATCGCATGTAGAGAGCTAATTGGCATGCCAAACAATATGATAACTGATCCTCCTAGGGTCCCTAGCATATGCTACGGTGTTGAAGCAAGAAGCCTTAATGCCTCAATGATGAAACGAATATGAGATGATTAAATGATTATAAGATGATGATTAAATTATTATAATTGCACAAATTATTTTCGTCCGAGTTTCTCGGGGCAGCCATTTCTGAAGCATTTAGGAGAAAATTACTTGATTTTCTAAGGATGATATATGGCTTCATTAGGCTTCGCGTGCACGCTACTTGAAGCATCATTCACCTCAATTTATGCATTATTCTTCTCCATACATGATTTTTTATGGCCAATCATTCTTTTTCGCCCTTTCTTAAGATCTAAGCTTTTGATTAAAATTATGACAATTTTGTTATCTCCATTTGAAACCCTATCTTTTTTTTTTCTTTTTTCTTTTTTATAGGTAACCCTATCTTAATTTTTTTTCTGAAAGCTCCCCTGAAAAGAGGCAATATGCTGATGTTATTCTATCATATTATAGTGACTAGGGTCTACTGTGGACACAAAAAGAATACTCATTGGTCCAATTCCCAGCCATCCAATAAAGGGGCACTGTTTAGATTAAACACAGTCCTGTAATCATACCATTTATCCATCCCTATTCATCAAAAAAAAAACTCCCTGCTAAGCATGATCAATATAGATCCACCATCCAGAAAATATTTATCAACCAAGCAGAAAAGAGCTCAGGATCATCTGATTGATGTGATTTATGGTAACATGTTGAAACAATTCGTGTTTCATTGAGCAGACAGTTGGATGCTTGAGCATGTGCACCATGTGACTGATAGGTAATTGTGGGTCATAATAGTAAAGTTAGGGGATATGGTACTAAAATGTACTCAAAATTTTGTATTACACTCTTCTAAGTTATAGGTATTTTATTTAGTCTAACAACCAAAGAAAATGATAAAGTTGGTTGATCTTAGTATCATTCTATCCACCGAGTAAGAACAGAAAATATATTTCTTGATGTGGAGCAGGAACTTTGTCAAAGATACAAGACTAAGGAAACCCTTAATAAATAAGGAATCGTGAACTTATAAATGTATAAAAATGAAAATGCTTGGAAAGCAAGCTAATGAGCAAATCTTTGTAGATTTTGTCATATATTTATCAGTCATTTTCAGTATGAAATAATAGAATAAACCCATTCCTCTTTTTTTCAAAACCAACCAAAGAACCGACCCAGTGTCCCACATCAAGCTTTTCTATTTTAATTCTCATGTTCCCTTTGTCTTATTATATATGTAAAGAGCTTTACACATTCCAGTTTTTCCACCACTAGAGTTGATAAAATATTTATTTCCCAACAATCATTTTCAATACCCAAAAATTACATTACATTATATTAAATGTATACATATCTATTACCAATTATATGGACTATCACTTTCCATTTGATTATATATAAAAATAAACAGTAGGATATAATGCTTATGAACTGTGAGATATGATTATAAAAATAATTAAATCCCTAATCATATCTCACTGTTCTTAAAAGCATTATTTCATTGTTAAGTTATTGGAAAAAACTTCATTTGTTTTAGTTTTTCCTAAGGTGACTATTAGTATTTGGAAGTTACCCAGGGAGTCCCCGCAAACAATGAACAAAAACAAAATCATTTATAAACATTATAGATTAGCATAGTACATTAGCAAGAATATCCCAATTGTTCCCCTATGGAAGCGATATAATTGTGATCAATGGATGCAAGTGGACCAGAAAATTGTTTAGCAACACATGTAGAAGATGATACATGTTGAAATTGGTGGCTGTTTTACCGTTTATGCTGAAGATAACAATTGGAGAGATGAAGCAACCAGTCTATAGATAATATGGTAATGATAAATCTCATTTAATAAGGTTTATTATCAGCAAAGAGGGCTTCAAATGTTGGAGATGGAGTCTGTTGCAAACCAAGGCGGAAAGAAACCAAGAAATTGAGTTCTAGTAGGCTAGATTGATCTAGCCAAACTGGCAGATTGATCTAGGTAGATTTGGGTAGAATCAAGTATGCAAACAACAAGCACTAGAAAGATGTCGAATCGATTCGAATTGTCTCAACGGATTGATTTGAGGCACCTGGATCGATCCGACTAGTTAGCGGATCAATCCGGTGGTGACAAGAAAATTTGGAAAGTTTCATAGAGCATTGGAAAACCCTAGTTTCATAGGGGGATCATCTTGCTTGATGTATATAAGGTCTCTAAAGTTGTCTAGGGTTATTGTAAGGTTAAGAAAGAAAGAGAAAAACTTGTGGTTTGTGAGAGGTTTGATAGAGAACTCTTGTACTCTTCCCAAAATAGCAAACCTTTCTCTGAGGCTCCATGGTTTTTCACTAACTTGGGGTTTTTTACATAAATCTTATGTTAATTTGCAGTGTGTTTGTGGTTATGCTTTGATTTGTTCTTGATTATTATTGCTTTCATCTTTGTTTGGTTGATTGATAGGCTTTTGGATCAAACCCCCAACAACTAGTATTAGAGATAGGTTTTGAATAGCTGGTTTCAACAAGTCAAGGTAGTTAAAGACTTCATTTTAAAGGGGAGAAATGATGGTACAAGCAGATGAATCCACAAAGTTTGGAGTTGAAAAGTTTAATGGTACAATTTTTTTACCATGGAAGATACAAATAAAATATTTCTTGTACCAGAAAAATTTCTATCAACCTCTTAGAAGAAAAGCAAAGAAACCCAAGACAATGTTAAACATAGATTGGAAGATGTTCAATATGAAGGCCCTAAGTACGATTAGACTCTCTTTATCATCATCAACTACTTTCAATATTTTTAAAGAGAAAATCACTGAAGATCTCATGGCATCCATTGCGTGGATGTATGAAATGTCATCCTCATCAAATAAGATATTTTTAATGAAGAGATTGTTTCACATGAAGATGAATGAGGGAGAAACCATTGTAGAACACCTAAACGAGTTCAACATAATCACAAGTCAGTTAAACTCTGTCGGAATCAACTTCGATGATAAAGTTAGCGTCTTATCGATCATATCTTATTTATCAAAGAGTTAAGATGGCCTTGTTATGGCATTAAGAAATTCCTATTCAGGCCTCTAAAGTTCGATAGTGTGGTGATTATACTATTTAGTAAAGAAATCCATAGAAAGTCAATAGGAGAAGCATCATCAAGTGAGAGCACATTGAATGTAGAAGAAAGAGTAAGAACTACTAAAAGAGGGCAATACTGTGGGAGCTCAAAATGTAGGAGAAATCTAAGTCAGCAAAGCCTCGTGTGGAATGCTAGAATTATGGGAGGAAATGACACACCAAGAAGGACTGTTACAAATATTGTTGAAGACGCTTTGATTCTTACACTTGATGAAAGGTTAAAGTCTTAAGTGTTGGATTCTGGTGCATCCTTTTATGCCATAACAAATAAAGACTATCTCAAGAAATATATGCAATGAGACAATTGTAAAGTCTATCTTAAAGACAATAAGGATTGTAACATAATTGGCAAAAGAGATATTCGGTTAAACCAACTAAATTGAGGTACATGGTTGTTGAATGGTGTGAGACATATACCAAGCTTGAATAAGAATTTAATTTTTATCGGTCAGCTTGCAAGTTCAAGACACACAACTACTTTCATGGGAGACACGTGGTAAGTAACCAAAGGTGTCTTGGTGAGACTTTGGGGAAAGAAGGAAGGTACACTCTATCTAACAAAAAAGAAAGGCTCTATTGATGTAGCCAAACGGGTGTTAACTCAAGCATATGACACTGCAAACTTGGGCACATACGCGAGAAATGAATGAAAATACTTCACAATGAAAGCCAGCTTCGAGGTTTAAATGTTCTAGACTTATAATTTTGAGAAGAATGCATTTCAAAAAATAGAAGAAAAAAAAAGTCAATTTTTTTAGAGGAAGGATGTCAAAGATTCAAAAATTAGAACTAGTCCATACTGATATATGTGGGCCAACATAGGTATGTTCACTTTGTGGTTTTTACTATTTTGTTACCTTTATTAATGATGAGACTAGAAAACTAGGGGTTTATTTCCTGAAACATAAGTTTGACATATTTGGAATGTTTAAGAAGTTTAGAGACTTAGTTAAAAATGAAACATAATTAAGGCTTAAGTGCTTAAGGTCTAACAGTGGAGGAGAATATTATAGCAAAGAGTTTGAAAAGTTTTATACTTTAAATGAAATCAGAAATAAGAAGACTGTACCACACAAACTGTAGTAAAATGATGTGGTTGAGCGGATGAACATAACGATTATAAAGTAAGACAAAAACATGAGGTTACATATGGGATTGTCTAAATAGTTTTTGACAGATGCAATTAACACAACTGCACACTTAATAGACAGAGGATCTTCAATACCATTAAATGGTGGATTTTCTAAAAAAGCATAAACAGGAAAAGAGGTATGTCTTTCACATCTTAAAGTGTTTGGTTTTATTTCTTATGTTCATATTGATGTTGATCAGAGAAACAAGTTGAATGCGAAGTCGAAAAAGTGCGCTTTCATTAGTTACAATTTTGATGAGTTTGGGTATCAATTTTGGGATAATGAAAACCGAAAAGTCATTAAAAACACAGATGTAGTATTCAATAAAAAGGTCATGTATAAAGTCAAATAATAAGAGCATTAAGGCAAAAAGGATTTTGTGAAACTTAAGGAGGTTTTTTAGGGTGAAGTACCAAGAGAATGAGGCAATGAGATGCTAGAAGAAAACTAGTTGATGGAGCCTCAAACACCTACTTCATAATTAAGGTCTTCAAGAACAACTAGGCCTACTCAAAGATTCACTCCCTCTTTATAATATTTGTTATTGGTAGATAAGGGTGAACCAAAATACTATGATAAAGCATTAGAGGTTGTTAAAAGAACTAAGTGAGAGCATGTCATGGATGAGGAGATGAAGTCTTTAATTACAAACCAAACATGGGACTTAGTTCCACTACCTATAAGAAAGAAGACGACAATAAATGGGTATACAAGTTTAAGGAAGAGCATGATAGAAGCAAGAGATACAATGCCAAATTAATTGTAAAGGAGTATCAACAAAGAAAAAGTATTAACTATTCTGACTATTTTCTCCGATTATAAGGATTATCATTATTAGAGTGGTGCTAAGCATTGTGACAGTGGAAGATTTACATCTTGAACAATTAAATGTGAAGAGAACTTTTATGCATGGTGACTTAGAAGAAGACATTTATATGTACCAACCACAAGGGTATAAAATAACAAGCAAGGGGGAAATGGTGTGCAAGCTCAAAAGGAGTTCATATGGGTTAAAGCAAGCCCTAAGGCAATGGTATCTCAAGTTTGACAATTTCATGTTAGAGAATGGATATAGAAAATGTCATGCAGACCATTATTATTATCACAAAACCTTTGATGACGAGTACATTATTCTATTTTTGTACGTGAATGATATGCTTGTGGTAGGTTTAAGCATACATGAAATAAACAACTTGAAATAATTGTCAAATGTGTTTGAGATGAACTCTCCAAGGAAAATTATCTTAAGACAGAAAGAGATAAGGATTATATGTTCAAGTTTTCATATGCTTCAGCGGTGAGCAGTTTGATGTATTCCATGGTCAATATTAAACTGGATACAACTCAAACAGTGGGAATTGTGAGCAAAGTCATAAGCAAATTTACCTGAAATGATGCATTGAGAAATGGTTAAGTGGATTTGGAGATACTTAAGAGAAACCACAAACATAGCTTTGAGTTTTTAAGTGAAGTAAAACTACAAGGATACGTAGACTTGGACTTGTCAAGAGATAAAGACAAGGGGAATACTATGGGGTATGTGTTTACCTTAGGGGACACAATAGTCAGTTGGATGTCTTAACTACAGAAGATAGTTTCGTTTTCCTCAATGAAAACATAATACATTGTGACGATGAAGGCTAACAAGGTTATTTAGTGATAATCAATATTCATCTTACAAGAAACTCAGACTTTCATACCAAAACCAAGCACATTATTAGAAGAAATCACTTCATAAGATCTCTCCTAAAAAAACAAGTGTTGAGATTGGAGAAGATCCATACGGATGATAATCTAGTAGACATGCTTATCAAAGTGGTGACAATTTAGAAATTAGAACTTTGCAATGCTTTAATTGATCTTCATGAGTAGAGAAGAAGATATGGAGTCACAAGAGATTTACAAGAAGAAGTCTCATCGTAGATACAAAAGCTAGACAACGGGAAAGAGAGCATCAACTTCCAAGTGGGAGATTATTGGAGATAAAGTTTGATGCAAACCGAGGTGAAAATGAACTAAGGAATTGAGTTCTAACCGTCTGGATTGATCCAAGTAGATTCGGGTAAAATTGGACATGTAGACAAATAGGCACCAAAAAGGTGTCGGATTGATTAATTATCTTGGTAGATCAATCTGAGACACCAACAGGATTGATACGGCGACGATGAAACAATTTGGAAAGTTTCATAGAGTGCTGAGAAATCCTAGTTTTGTAAGAGAGATAAACTTGTTTGATATATATAAAGTCTCTAAGGTTGTCTAGGGTTATGTATGGTTAAAGAGAGAGATACTTGTGGTTTGTGAGAGATTTGAAAAAGAACTTTTGTAATCTTTTCAAAATAGTGAAGCTTTCTCTACGACTTTGTGGTTTATCCCCAACTTAAGATTTTTTATATAAGTCATGTGTTGATGGTGTGCTTGTGGTCGTACTTTGATTTGTCATTTATTATTATTGCTTTCATCTTGTTTGATTGATTGATAAGCTTTTGGATTAAACCCCCAACATTAAAAAAAGGAACCCATTTAAGGGAGACAGAAAAAGGTTCAGTTAGAGATGAAGTCTAAAGGTAGCTTCATCTATGGACCTTGAACTACTTTAAACCAAGCAATACGTAGAATTAAACAGTACAATTAAGCATGACAATACAGTGATCAAATGTAGTTTGACTGGTAATAAAGTCTCTACATTCCATTAAGTATGATGCAGCGTGTGGTTAAAAATGATTAGGATATGAAATCTTTTTTGGAAAGTAATATAATTTACTGGCAGCAAAGCCCTACAACATCCTCTTTAACATCAAATCCAGTGAGACAGGATTGATCTTCTGTAGAGCTTTTTGACCTCTCCTTTAAACTTGGCATAATTCTAGATGTTCAATTTTATTGATATTACAAACTACCTGATGATGTTTTGTTGGCTCGATCCTTCCAAGATCTCTCTTGGTGTCAAGTTCAAGAGATTGAACTTTATGGAAAGTATTAGTTGTCAAATGCTTGATACCTTTAAAACACCTTGATTCAATCCATGAACAACATCAAGAGCTAACTTTTGAGAAATTTGAACTCTTAACACATACACTTAATTGCTAGGCAGTTTTTTCATAGTTATAAAAACTGGACCATGTTGGTGGGCCGACCTTATGGTTGATTCTTTGGTTGGACCAGATTGAGCTAGGCTATCATGTTTCTTGTTGTTGTTCAGACAGTTTTGACAAACCCCTAAAAGAAAAAAGAAAAAAAAAAAAAAACTACAGGTGTTAGAAACCTCTTAAAACGTACAACTATAGGGGTAGGAGTTAAAACTTTCTCAAGTGTACTAGGTTCTTAAAGCCATTGCCACCTTACTTGCAGCATCCCTTTTCTAATTGAGAGGTCACAGGTTTAATCACGTGTGCAAAACCCATTTACAATGTGTGGATGATCACCCGGTTCTCGCATACCCAAAAAAAAAAAAAATTTATTAAAAGTACATTCGGTGCAATTTAGCATGACCCAGTAATGGTGCCAATCTCCATTCCTCACACAATCACAATTATGTAAAACAGAAATTAGAAGGCTCTAACTTATGTTTTATAGAGAAAAACGTGTTTTACATCTTCTTAATCCAAATTAATTGAGGATTTACAAACCAATGTTCCCCATGGTGCAAGTTAGCATGGGCCAAATGTTTATGGTATAGGAAAGACCTAACGTGCTGTGTTGCACGTGCCTGACAGCCTTATGCTCATGGTCGAATCCAAAGCACAAGGAGACGAGGAAGAGCTAAGAAAAGAGTCAGCAGCCCACATGGGAACACACGTGTAAAGCAAGCGTGAGAAAAAAGAGAAATTTAGAAAGGAAAAAAATAAAAAATAAAAAAAAGTGAGAGAAGGTATACAAACAGAACTCTTTTCTGGCTTTTGTTGGATCCGTGAAGCGGACATGGATTTCGGATTGTATCGGAAAATGGGCCCCCACAACCGGCCCCTACTCCCTTCCCCCTTAGAAAAAGTGATATTGTCGTGTCTTGGGACACCGACACTTGACAACCTCCCTCGTGTTTTTTTGTTTTCTCCCAAAATCAACGCCAAGGCCCACACTTGTAATTATTATCTTTTCTTTTCTTTTTCTTTTTTAACTCTTCTCTTTCTTGTCCTTTCTTTCTATTTTTTGAATTTATATTAATAATTTTTAAAACATCATAACTACGTCATTCACAAGTCACCACTCCCTCCTCAAATTTTTTTAAATAAAAGTGTTATATAACTTATAAAAACCTCAATTATAATGTGATTAATGCTGTAAAAGTAGCACTAAGTTAATCCAGCTTTTAACATACAACCAACACGCGGCCAATTTTTTGTTCAAATCTTACCCATTACTATACCATATCAAGTATATGCTAAAATCCGGATATATTCTCGTACTAATTAAAAAAGATGGATAGATTAATGTTGCTTTGTAATAAGAAAATTGAGTCTATTAAAATATCCCATAAGGATTAGCAAATTCACTTACACGATGAATGTTAGCAAGACGTATATATAGTTGCAAAATGCACATATTTGAATTTTGATTGTTGAAACTACAAATTAATTGAATTGTTTATGATCTCCCCCCTTATGGCCGGGATGAATAGTAAGCGGTATTGCAAACAACTGGTTGGACATGGTAAAAGACAATTAACCATAATGAAAAAGAAAAAGTTTATCTAACTTTTATGATTACATTCTTCGTAAACTATTATCATTTTTTATAACTACAAGAAGTTTGAAAAAGGAAAATGTTGGTGTCCATCTGAATTAGATCTACATGGTGTAGACATGGGAGGATGCAAGAGGATAAATTTACCCTGATCTTCTTCTTCTTTTTTGCAATAATATGTCCTATTCGTATCATATGTAGAGGTAGGTTACCATCACAGCCACTAGAAAAGGGTATAATTGTTCTTTTCATCATATGGATAAGTAAAAGGTTAAAATTGTGTTTAGTTCTCAATAATCCTTACATGACACCAGAGGGAAAATCTTGTTATGCAAAGAGAAATAAGGGGTAAATTCAAAAGATAGAAATAAGATTGGATGTTAATGGATTTGAAAGAAGAAAAATGGAGGAATAATATACATTTTTTATTTTGGGTAAAGGCATAATTACACTAATTAAGAAAAAAGTTTTCAAACTGAAAACATTGAAAAAAATGGGCAAAAGGATTGATACCAAGTAAGAATGTTTTCAATTAAAGTAACAGTAATTCAAACTATGACTAAAATATTAAAATTATAGTAAAAAGTATGCCATTCAAGGTTGAGTAATTACCAATGTCAAAATAGAAAATTTTGGCGCATGTAATATTCATTAAAAAAAAGCTAGGAAAAGAAGATAGCATGCACCACATGCAGATAAATCATTGTAAATTAAAGAGGAAAAAGGCAGATACATCACTATACCATTCTCCAATGGCCCAAAAAGCTTCTATCTATTTGCACACTTGCAAAACTAAAGAAAAGAAGAGAGAGAGAGAGAGAGAGGAGGCAGGAAAAAAACAATAATAACTTAAAAAATTCATATAAAAACAATTTTTCGATAAGTTATTTTGCCACTCCTACACTAGACATTTTTGTCCAACCAATTTAATTAGTTATGCTTCAACTAAATGTACATAGATAGTAATTTAAAGTTTTGTGAGGCCTATAAGCCAATAACAGGTCAAAAGAGTTTGTAATAGTTCTGTAAATTGCATTACCTTCTGGTTGGAAAACGATCTTCTGTGACCAAAATGTGATGCGTAGCATATACGGACATGCGATGTGTTTTTTAAATTGCTGCCTCTTTTTTAACACCCTTTCGAAAGTCTCTGATGCTTTTAAACTTGTACACGCTACATGTAAGACTGTGGTCATGTTACACATTGATCACACCAATGTTGGTCACAGAAGATTCACTCTCCTTGTGGTTCGTAATGAATTTGACTTGTGGTTCGTAATGAATTTGAATGTCTTTAGCTTTACTAAAAGCAGCCAACCACTATTGAATTTATTGAAATACCGTTTAAAGGGGGAAACCCATCCAATATATGGGAGTATTTGATTGAATAGGATGAGCAAAAATTTCAATGAAGAATAAGTTAATTTACCTACACTGTAATTGTTATATATTGAAAGAACTAAGTCCTTCATTAGAAAAATTCCTATGTTACTAAATGTAAATTTTCAGTATGGTAATTGCACGTTGTGCTCTTCAAGGTAGAAGTTATGCCCCTTAAATTGCACCTAAGAAACAACCGAAAGCGCATAAAATTTGTGTACTTTTATGCTGTTCTAGATTATACCTTAGGTGTAACGAGAAGAAAGGACCTTATACCTTCATAACTTACGTGGAAGTGCATAAATAAATGCAACCTAGAAGAGCATGAGATGCAATTCCAGTACCATACCAAACAAGTACACTAAGAGTTACAGCAAACTCCTTTGTTATTAAATGATTCCATTTTGTGTTTTTTTACTCCATTTTATAACTGCTTAGTAAAAACTAATAAACTTCAGATCATAATTAACTTAAATTCTATAGAAAGGCTAAAATTGTTGTTTTCTTTTTCTTTTTTCTTTTTCTTTTTTATACATATTCAATGTACATTGGCAAAAATATATAAGGTGCATGTCATTAAATTCAATAAAATTCAAAAGTTCCTTTTCTATTATATGAAGTTTTCACCAACTAAAGTTTAATAGAACTTTTCTAAGGTTTTACTCATTTTTCTTTAGTTTATTTTGGTAAAGGCTTGTAATTAACTTCATAACTTGCATTGGTTTGTAGCAAAAGGAGGTCCACTGAAAATCTCTCATTGAGCTTTATCCAAGTACCCTTTGTTTATTTTTTGTATTTATTCATAAGAATGCAATTTTCCATTTAATGTGATCTTCAAAAAGGTATTTAGAAACTTAATGTTTGAGGTCTTTATGTCCTTAACAAGGAATTAAGTAAGGGAAGTACAGTATCCCCCATATTAAGGATACACGACTTTAGTTACATCATAGAATCGAGTTCATAAATTATCCATCTCGATTCAAAAAAATCAGGTAATCAAGTTTGTATCTTTATGTGGACACCCCCCCCCCCCTTCTCTCTCTCTCTCCCTCCTCCTTAGAACTAGGTTGTCCATTTCTTTGACAATGAAAGGAAGCAACAATTATTGGAGTGAAGGTTGTTGGAATTCTCACAATTACTCCAATATGTCGATCACTGGTTCCGTCTAGGAGACGCATTGAGCAAATTATTTGTCATAGAAAGCTCTGATGCTTGTCATTTCAGTTGAGTCTATTGGATTTGGCTAAACAATAACATTTATAGAAAGGAAACTATGCTCAAAAGGTCAAGGGAAGGAAATATCTTCAAGAGGTCAGAAGAAAGTGTACTTATATGAAGAGGTGTCAACGATCCCGGCTGAACCCAGTTTGTTCTGGCTTGTCACATAAGAATTACTAGGCTGAAGCACAGTTCAGGCTCGTCACAAGCTTGAGATGTCAAGTTCAAGCTTAACTCATTAAGATTTAGACAAGGTTAAATTGGCTCACCAAACTCATAGTGCTTTAGTGTCTCGGATTTGGTGTGACCCCTAAAGTGAGCCTAAGGTGAAGACTGACATTAGTGGCCAACACATCAGCACTGAAAAAAGTGTTTACACATTTTGGGGATGCTTTTCACTTTTTTGGCGCTGATGTGTTGGCCCCTGATGTTGGTCTCATCTTAGACTGACCTTAGCTGGTCTTACCACATCCTGAGGGGTACTTTAGGCATGATTCTTAAAGCCCAATTAGCCTATGAGTCAAACCTACTCCTAAAAGCTAAAGATATAGCTGGCTGAAACAGGCCCAACTGCCCACAATTGGAAGTCCCCAAAATGTATAAATGTTCAAGTGTAATGTTGCAGTTGCAAAAGTTAAAGGGCCTAGTTTAATGTGTTCCTTCAACCCTAGATTTTTTGGCATATTGATTAGGTTCCTACCAATCGGCATAGAGCCACACTACATCAAGGATTCTAGCCACACCATAGAATGGGCCATCGTAGACGTTGCCCTTGAAAATTTAGTGTAGTGGTACACTCACAAAGGTTAAAGACCCTAGCCTAACATGTTCCATCAATCCTAAGGGTTTTGACGTATTGGTTAGGTTCTTGACATGGAATGTATTATATTAAATATATAATGAGCTTATCCTAGTACAGCTTGGATCAGGATCACATAGTTAAATGATGTTGGGTTAATGTCTTGTATTCAACCCGTGATATAACCTGGATGGCGATCCGGAGAAAACCCGAATATGACCCGTTTAATTTTTTGACCCGTATTTTGTATCTAATTTGGGATCCGGATTTGACCCGCAGAAATTAGGGTTTTGGAGGTTTATATTTTGAGGTTTCTGAATTTTCATGTCATCGCACTATTCATTGTATTCTCTATTTTATATCATAGTGAAAGCTCTCTCTCCGTTTTTGCCTGTGAACGTAGGCTTCAAGGCAAACCACATAAATCATCTTGTTCTTGTTGTGTGATTGTTGTTTGCGTTATTTTCTCTCTTCCTCTTTGTTGCATATAATCCCAAATCTAGATTTTTGCACAACAAATGAACTGAATTGAAAGCTTGGACTCGGTTTATGAGCTACAAATAAGGTTAAAAGCTCAGCTCATGATGAGCCAAACTAGCTCGGCTCATTGACAGCCCTACTTGTTGGTGGTTTTGTTCATACACAAGAGAGAGAGAGAGGGAGAGAGAGAGAGAGAGAGAGAGAGAGTTGTTTACCTACCACATAATTATTATAAGTAAATTGTTGTTAATTATCATCGGTCTCTTTCTTGGGTAGTTGGGATGTTTCAAAATCACTCTACCTTGTGACCCACATTGTGACCCTTAACATTCCATCTAATGAGGTTAGAAAGATTAACAGGAATCCTAATTTAATTTGATTTCCATGACCTCACTTTCATCACTGGCATGGCATTGCTTGGAAGTTTGGTACCTCCTTTTCTTCTTTTTTTTCTTAGATGTAGCTTGAAATTTTCTATAAAGCAGTCCCCTAGGAACTCGATATCATATATTGACTGATGGCCTCCTTAACATGTAGACTATTTTCTTTTCTTAGGTAATATACTCTTAAACATAAAGCTCCAATACACTAATCTCAAAACCTTTCAAGTATGAAAAGCATGGTGTTAGCCTTTATTCACACATATAGTGTTTATTTACCTTTAGATCACATGCATATCATGTCGCTTAAAACTTTTTAGAAGTGGAAATGATGAGAAACCCCCACCCAAAAAAAGAGGCTCTTCCATATATTAAACTTGAGGACTACATTGGCCAAAATGCATCACTAACCAAATCACTCCTATTAATCTAACTCAACTACCTTTTTTTTCTCTTCTAATTTTTTTTTTTTTTTTTTACTAGTTAAGCGGTTTCGGTGATTATTTATTAGTAGGTGAAGATGGGTTTCAAATCTAGGTTTATTGTATGAATCCCCACAAACTTTACCAAATTAAAGAGAATAAAATATTCAATTTTTATTTTACTTAAGGCATTGAAGAAGATCAACCATTTGGACTTTTCTTGCACGCCCAAATCTAATAAACTTTTTAAAAAGAAAATATGTATGTTGATAGAGTTGACCTCATTGACCATGTGTTAGATAAGGTAGCAGTGATGATGGTTTTGGGGGGGTGGGGGTGTGACTTATTAGAGGGCATGCATGGCTTCACTAAAGAAAAGAAAAGGACTAACCCACCGAAAGTGGTCTAATAAGCTACTCACCAACCTAGGAGATCAGTGAGTACTTGTCTTTCTTTTCTTGAACAAGTGAACAAAACAATGCAGTAGATAGTGTCTCTATATTTAAACACAATTTACATCATCTTATGCAAAGAATACAATGGCCAAAGACAAGCATTTGTATTTATTCAAGTACATTACATTATCACAAGCATTCATGTAGGTCCTACTGGTTGACAATCAACATCATCATCATCATTAACTGAAATTCTACAAGACCTTAATTCTGAAAAGAGACAAGTTTAAAGCCTTAAACTAACAGGTTAATTAGAATTAGAGAAGCTTCCATCTACTTATACACATTCTCAATCTCAAAACGTCTTGAAGTTTTGACAACGAGTAACCAAACAGAAAAGAGGTCAATAAGATCTGATGGAGAACAATTAGATAGTGTTTGGCAACAAATCTTATGTTGTCCATTCCTTGGAAATCATGGTCATCCCAGATGCTATATCAGTATGGCTCCAATATAACTTGATTTCATGAATCAAGGGTGTCTGCAATCGGTTGAACTTGAAGAGAAAACAAATTGTGTCTGGGCTGGGCCTTACTAGGCCCAGGGAAGAGCTTGTTGTTGTGTAATACAGACTAGGATAGCCCTGGGCTTGGAGAAAAAAAAATAAACCCATGCCTTGTGGCTCAAGCACAAGCCAACTTAAATCTATGAGCCTTAGGCCGGCCCAAGGCTCATTAATTATTACACAAAATATTAAAGAAAAAAAATTATAGATCTATCTCTATTGGCCCTCGGGCATGAGGCCATGGCATTGGGCTTCGGGTATCAAAGCCAAGTTTGGGCTGTCCCAGTTTTGTGTGCAGCCCTAAAATTTCGAGAAAAAATAACGTACTATGCGAACTGGGTTTTAAAGTTATCTTCCGTGCCAGTTAGCCCACTTACCCATATCCACCATGCTTGCTTACCCAAAAAGAGAATTACTAGTTACACAGTTACCCTTTAGTCATAGCTTGTAGTTTGAGTCATTAATCTTAATCCCCATTTAATTGGGATCGGTTACATCAGTCTTGCTTCACCATGTAATTCTATTCGCGGCCATATATTTAATTTCGATTATATAAGCATTCATGTCTTTCCTCACTATTTTAGCCCAAGTCATTTTTGGATTTGTCGTCTTTTAACACCTCCAACTTACTATATCATTTCTTCTCACTAGTAGTCATTGGTATTTATGGTAGGGAGTGGATCGTCTGCTAGTGAATCAGCGGGAAGTTCCTGCTGATTTAACCACACAGCGACATGTATCCAACTTTTTCTTGGTAAATTATTCCTGATTTTTTTCATCCTTTTCCCTACAAATACATGTCATGATGTGGTTAAACTCAGCAGGAAATTCCTGCTGATTCACCAGCAAACGATCCTTTCCCTTTATAGTATAACTAAAACATTTGGTCAATTTTCTCTCACCATATCATCTTGTGGTACTATTTTAAATTTTGGCAACTGCATATATTTCTAATTCTATCATTTCCAGTCTTACCACTCATCCACTCATTTTTTTAATATCAGTTATACTCAATATATGTATATAAAGGTCAAAACCCCCCACCGTCGGTGGCTATGGTATTGCCCCCTAGTCAAATCTCCCAGGCAGCATGCTGCAAGTGTGATGTTGGTTAAGTATCCTGCTAGTTGTGCAGTTTAATCGGAGTGCCCTCAGGATTTAGTGCACCCTCTTAATGTAAATCACTTTTTGGTGCTGATGTGTCTGCCCCTTGACGCCCGGCGGGCCTAATCATTCACTAGGGAGGTGGACAAAATCTTTGGTGTACTGGCAGGCCTAAGTGGTCCTACTAAAAAATTATACAATATGAAGTGAAATAGTGAAACAATATTCATGTCGTTGTTGTAGGGTTTTGTTGTTGTTGTATTGTTGCCTCAATCACAATACCCTAGAATAACCTCTCCCCTTCATCCACCGTCTTCTAATAGTTGCCTAATATTTAAGTAACCCTTGTTAGATTATAATGGGCTTCTAAAGCTAAACTCACAGATCAGACCAGCCTAGCCCATAAACCACTCACCCTTCTTGTAAGGGCTTTAGCCATGCCCACTTACCACGGGCCTTCAATACTCGTTTACCTAACCAGGAAGTTCGAAGAAGCTTGGGCTCTTGTAGCGTTTGGATAAACTTTTGGAGTTAACTTCTGACTTCTGATGCGCCAGAATTCAGAAGTAGAAGTTAGAAGTTGGGTCCGTCTGGTTTGTAACGAAGAAGGGAAAAGATCTTCTATACTTGATTTGACTGTCGCCCCATGTTCCCACACACAAAGGGTGGGGTGGATAGGGTTAAAAGTAAAACCATAAAATGGTTTTCAAATGAAAAATAAGTACCCAAAATGAGGGCTGTATAAAGTTAAAATTTTACCAAAAAAGTGTTCAAATGAAAAAAGGTAATACTTTACAAATAGGGCTATTAATGCCAAGCTTGAGCTTATATTTAAGCTCATTTATTAGGTGAGCCTAAGCTGAGCTTCACTAAGCTCAACTTGCCAAAAGATTGGCTTGTTAAAAGCTAGGTTTGGTTAATAATATTATGAAAGTGCCAATAGTAATGTTCAAATGAGGCAAATTAGGTCAATGGGCCATAAGGATGTTAAGCTTGTTTTTTGCCCTTTTTTGGCAGTTGAAAGGCCAAGCATTCAGGCTCGTGATGTGCTTGAACCTAGCAGCCTTCATGTGATAAGCCCGAGCAAAGGTAGGTGAAGCTTGGCTAGTTGACATCCCTACATACAAAGAGATATCATGTCGCACCCTGAAATTTAACCCACACTCATAGGGTCATGAATTTCGGCACGTGATATTAACATTTTTCATTTCACTATATATTTAGTCATTTTTAACCTGTATAATTTTTTTTTCACTTTCCTTACATTCATACATAGCGAAATAATACACCAATTACTTTCAAATGAATACATATAAATCACATTCCTATAAGTTTGACCTGTATAAAATCTCATAACTCATGAATCATAATCCTATTAATAATCCATAAACAATGTCTGACATTCTCATTCAATTAAATAAATAGTTTGACACATTTAAATTCATCAACTGAAATCAAATAATAAAATCTATTATTTATTACATCCTTTGAAATTTAAATTTAAATAACTGAACTGAAATAAATAGTCTCTAATCTAGATAACTAAAATAAACAAGTATCCAGTCACTACCTCGCTCTATCTGAAACTGGTACTCTGCGATCTCCTCATCATCCGTAGTGTTAGATTGGGGTAAGTTTGACAAACTTGGTAAGAAAATAGTAAAGTATGAAAACAGTGGATCAAGTCTTAGCACAATTTTAGAAACTAAATAGATATTTTTCTATTTACAATTCAATATGTATCATAGTTCATAAATCAACCTCATACATTGTTAAACATTTAATAAAATTACAGTTTCATATACAGAACAAAAATCAATGATAAACATATACTTTTACATTAATAGAACGGAACGGATCAGGTCATATTTCATTTTATAACCAATACAATACAAAACAAAACATATATTTGCTATCAAGCCAAAACATATAACAATTCACACCATTTAAACCCCAGTGAGAAGGGTCCAGTTTACAGCATTTAAACTCAGCTAAAAATGGTTATTACTACCTCCTATGTGGTAAGCAGTAAGAATCCATAATAGTTCGCACTGATTATACTCAGGTGAGAAGGGTTCCATTAATAATTCCCTTTGATGGGCAAGGTGGCTTTCTAACAATACATATCATTCTCTTGCAGTTTTAATCAAATCATATAGTTCATAGAAGCAACATATA